>PVHY01004809.1:68293-89923 GCA_004024945.1 Uropsilus gracilis | reverse complement strand
GTTTCTCTCTCTCTTTTTCTTTCTTTGTCCTCTCTATTTCTGTATCCTCAAGTGTGCTGATACATTCCTCTATTTCATCTATTCTACTGCCATGGTTTTTCTGTGAGTTTTTGAGCTCATCTATTGCAACCTTTAAATCTTGAGTCTCTTTCAATTTCAATTTTAGGGATTCATTTTCATTCTTTAGTTCGTTGATTAGTGTGTGCATATTGATGCTTTCTTTTTTATATGTTTCTATTTCCTCCCTTAGTGCATTAATTGCTTCTATCATATTGTTGTCTTTTTTTCTAATTCTTCTCTTAATTGCTGGAGTGCATTTAACATGTTAATAGAGGAATCTTTTTCTGAGATGCAAATCATTTCTTTGGAGTTTTCTGGAGATTGTCCTTTCTTTGTTGGCAATGGATTACTTCCTGTAGGACTTGCTTGCATGTTTAAAGTTTTTCTCCTTACTGTGTTTTGCTTTCGAACCTGTTCTACATATTGAGAAACCATGGATCTTGTGTTGGTTGGCATGTTGATGGGAGTGTATTCCAGGTTGAAAGTAGATCTGTACTTTAGTTTAGTTTAGTAATTTGCACCGGTGCCGCTTGCAGCGCCAGCACCAATGATCTTCAGCAGCTAGCTAACCTGGGTGGGCAAGGTGGGCCGGTTTCCGGAGGAACCTGGAGGCGGGGCTTGGCTCCCAGGGGTGGCGGAGGTGGCGCGCGGCGAGGGGCTCCCTCCCAGGGGTCTGGAACCGTCGCGGGTGACCTTCAGCAGCTAGCTCTAATTTATCTATCTTTTCTTTTAGGGACTATATTTTTGCTATTGTGACTGAGATTGCTGTACCAAATTTAAAACCTCCTTAATTTTAATTTTCTATTTTTTCCTAAAAGTTTCTATACATTTATATCTATGATGCATTTTGAATTGATTTTTGTATAGAGTTCAAATTTTAGATTGAGATGGGGTGGGCGGTTGTTTACCTATGAATATTCCAGCACCATTTGCTGGAAAGACTGCCCTGCCTCCATTGAATTGCTTGTGCATCCTTATCAAGCATTGCTTGGGCATACCCAGGTGGACTATGTCTGAGTTTTCCATTCTCCTCATTAATCTCCCTGTGATCTATCTGCTAATACCACACAGTCTCCTGAAACAGACTACTGTTTTCTCCCAATCCTCTTCTTTTCAAAATTATTAGCTATTCTAGTTCTTTTCCATTTCCATATAGATTTTTAAAAGAACCTATAAAAATTCCTGGAAGAATTTGATAGAGATTGTATTGTATCTAGATCTCATTTGACAGAGTTGACATTTTTACTATGACAAGTCTTCAGCCCATGAATCGGTATGTCTCTCCACCTATTTAGACTTTCTCTGATTTATATATTACAGTTTTTAAAATTGAAGCAACACTGCAGTGTAACATCATTTAAGTCTCAGGTGGCATCACTGAGAATCAACCTGTGCATATGCTGTAGAAGTTCACTTCAATCCTCTGCCATGCCGTAGACCCATCCCCAATTTACCCACAAATCTCCTTTGAGTTAATTCAACATTTAGTAAATGTGTTTTGTTGATACAGACACAGTATCTCCTTCTTTGAGGGAGATTGTAAATTACAGTTATGATACTGTAATATTGCTTTCCACATGTTTATTGCTTGTGCAGAAAGAAATACAATTGATTTTTCTCTCTTGATCATGTATCATACAGCTGTGTTAAACTCACTTATTAGTCTCGGAATTTATTTCAGCTTGTTTTGAATTTAAATATTCTTTAGTGTTTTCTATGTTTGGCATCTGCAAACACGAATGATTTTATTTCTTTCTTTCCATCCGTGTGACTTTTTTATTTCCTTATACCGTGCTGTCAGGACCCTCAGTACAATGCTGGAGAACATGAGAGCACCTCATCTTATTCCAACCCTAAAGGAAACATTCAGTCTTTCATCAATAGTTTAATGTTAAATGCAGGTCTTGTTTTTTTTTTTTTTTTTTAACTTTCTTTTTCTTTTGTTCTTTATGACTCTTATTGTCCGGGGTACCATGAACTCAAGCAATCCGCAGCCTCAGTTTCCCAGGTAGCACCACCACGCCCAGCTATTTTTTTGGGACTAGGTCTCGCTATGGGCCCCAGACGGGACTCGAACCGCGATCCCTGGCCCCAGCCGATTCATAGGCTGAAGCTTACAGGCACTAGCCACTGTGCCCGGTCTTCTTCTGTTCTTTAGATCACAATCTTTGTAAGTGTTTTTTTGGGATACCTCCCCCTCCTTCCTCCCTTTGGTGCCCTTCCATTCTCTCAAACCCCGCTCTTTGTTGTTTACTAGTTGTGTTAAGTCCATTAGTCTCTTTCCTATGGCTGTGTCCTTTCACTGGGTGAGGAACTGTGTAGTTGGAACCAGGAGAGCATTGCTGGTAGGTTTCCAGTCTTAAGTTTGCCTTGGGCGGCCAGTCTATATTCATTTGTGATCTGTCCATGTTTTCTTGCTGCAGGCCATCTTCTCCAATCCCATCTCCATTGCTTTGCTGCTTTTCCTTATGGCTCTGGTGTCAGATTTAGGGGTCTCACCTCCAGCCAGTGTTGGTCAAGAAGTTTCTCTGTGAATACAGGTGTCTGTGAATGGCCTTTGAAGATAATCTCCTCTGCTTCAGTTTGCAGTTTTGATGTGGGGCCGATTACCCCATCTTTGGTCTTCCTCTCCTCTCCTATAGTGTGGGGAGGGTGTGTTGCTCTCCTTGAAGGCATCTCCAAAAAGTCCAGGGTCTTCTTGGCCTGGTGAGCACAAAAGAGCGCATGGTGACATTGTCTCTCCATCATTGTTTCTCTTGTCTCTTATGCATTGGTTCTCTCATGGACTGGATTTTTGCATGGTCCCTCACCTGTTGTCTGTTAGGGTTTGTGTTGTGCATGTTCTTGATCCTCTGAAGTTTAGCTGGAGTAAAAGCAAAATGGAAGGGGCTCTCCCCCACCCCCATTTGCCCGTGCACTGGTACCTCCCTGTATGGGGCGGGCCTGGTCAGCCGAGCCTGCACCCTCCCATGCTTCCCTTGGGCTAGGAGCAGAGGGCAACATGGCTCTGCAGATCTGAGCTGCAGATGGCCGCCCTGTGAAGCAGCCATCCGCTGGTGGGTGGGGCCACCTCCCTACCCTATGCCCCCCCTCCAGGGCTCACCCGGCTTAGGGGGCTTACCCAGGAACCTGACGCCCTTTGCTTCCCATTGGCAAGGGAGCCCCAAAGCCAGGGACCCTGGCACGCAGACAGCCATGGGGTGTCTGCCTGCTGGTGGGAGGGACTAAATGCAGGCTTTACAGTAGATCTACTTTGTTAAGCTGAGAAGTTGATAAATCCTGTCCCTAGATTTTCTGGGAGTTTTATTATAAGTGGATGTTGAATTTTGTCCATTGGTTTTTCAATGTCAAATGATATGATGATGTGATTTTTCTTCCTTAGCCTTTTTATACCATGGATTCCAGTGACCTCAAGTACTGAGCCATTCATAAACCACTGAAATAAATCCCATATTCAGATTGCTAATATGTTGCTAAGGATCTTTGTCATTTGTATTCACTAGGGATTTTTGTCTATACTATATTGTAAAGTCTTTGTCTAGCTTTGTTATCATTGTAATACTAGTCTCACAAAATGTATTAGGAACTGCTGTCATATTTTCTGGAAGGAATTGTGTAGAACTGTTATTTATTCAGACACTTGAAAGTATCTGCCAAGTTATCTGTATCTGGAGATCTTTTTTTTTGTAGGTATTTTTTTTAAATATGATTTCAATTTCCTTAATAATTATAGAACTATTATAGGAGTTGGGGTAGTCTATAATTTTTTGAGGAATTAATCTACTTCATTTAAGTTGCCAAATTTGTGGATAATTGCTTTGAGGATTTGATTATTATCCTGTGATATCTACAGGGTCCATAGTGTTAGCTTCTGTTTCATTCAGATGTGTCCTCTTTTTGAGTGAGTCTTTCTAGAGGTTGATCATTTTTATTCCCTTTTCAAAGACCAACATTTTTCAGATTTTTTATATCATTTTGTTTTATATTTTCAAATTTATTACTTTTTCTCTTATCTTTATTTATTTATATATTTTTTGAGACTTGGTCTCACTATTTTTGCCCATGGAACCACAGGCTCACGTTGCCCGGGGTACCACAGACTCAAGCAATCCCCAGCCTCAGCTTCCCAGGTAGCTGGGATTACAGGTGTGTGTCACCACATCCAGCTGTTTTTTTTGGAACTAGGTCTCGCTATGTGCCCGTCGGTGGGACTCAAACTGCTATCCCTGGCCCCGGCCGTGGCTTCCTAGGCTGCCACCTACAGGCATGCTCCACCATGCCTGGCCTCATCTTTATTTTTTACCTCTCATAGTACTTTGGATTTATTTTCCTTTTCTTTATCTAGGCTCTTACGGACTTAGACTATTGATATGAGACATTTTATCATGGCTATTATAAGTCTTGCAATATTATAAATTTCCCTCTTACAATAGTTTTAATTGTGTCCCACACAATTAAATAAGTTGTATTTTCATTTTAATTTCATTCCATTCGTCTTTTTATTCTCCTGAGACCTCTGATCCTTAGATTATGTTAAAGTACATACTTATTTTCCTATCACTCACTTGATGAGAATTTCCAGGAACAGTGAATTGGTTTAGCAATTTTATCTTTTATCTTTTTTTTTTTTTGAGCTGCCAATTTCATCATGAGGTTGTACTAGAGGGAGAGGTATATCAAAGCTGTTACTGTAGGAACCTGAGGCTTTGTTAGCTAACTCATGCAGACGTGGAAACATATATGGAACCACACACATACTCACGCACATATGTGACAGACCCATACCCAAACAGCAGAGTTCAAATTCTCATTTTCAAAAAACAAGATCAAAGACAGATACTGTGGTAAGTAGAAACAGGAAATGGAAGATGTATAAGGAGGGAAAAGTATCAGATCAACATTTCAACTAAAAAGAATTAGGCCAAACCAAAAACCTCCAGCGGAAATATCACAAATTTGAGTTGATGATAGGCAAGCTATATTTCTTCTAAGTGGGCAACATCTGTTTCCAAATTAATATCCTCCCCCAACTTCGCACCCTTATCATAACACAATCAAGCCAACTAATTCTGCTTGGAAAAATTGAAAAGACACTACATTTAATACAACAATGAAATGGGCAGTCTAGAATTAAAGGTATACCAAGAAGAATATAACAATATCGAGGAAAGAAATTCAGTCTCTGATATAGAATAAAGTCCCTGTGAAATGGCATGCACTGAGGATCGTAAACACGTACTTATATTTTTGTGTAATGTATATAAATGTATGAGGATATTTATAAAGTCTTTTCCCATCCATCTGAAAACTGTTTCTATCTTTCAGTTTTCATGTCTTCGTTTCTTACATTTAAACCTTAAGTAGATTTCATGTGATTACAGCTTTATATGTGGCAGTGTTTAGAATGTATGAGCAGTGGATTCATGAGACTGGCTCTTCTGGCTCCAAGTTCTAAATGGACAATGAGAGAGGCAGCTTCCCTTCCAACTGAAGCTAAGGAGCTTATTTTTTTAAATTTAATTTACTTTTAAAATTGATTATATATATATATATATATATAGAGAGAGAGAGAGAGACATCTACTTTACATCATTGTATACCCCAAGGTTCTCCCAACACCTTGGCACCCATGAGCCATCATCTTAATCTCTTGTGCCCATTCCTCCCCTGATTTTACCCCCCTCCTCCTCCTCCCTTGCTCAGTGCTTCAGTTCTTCTGACAGTTTGTTAGTTTTAAGTTTTACTTGTCCTTTTGTTTGTTTCCCTCTATCCCACATCTAAATGAGACCATCCGGTACTTCTCTTTTTCTGGATTATTTCCACTAACATGATTCCTTCTAGGTCTATCTATGTTATCACGGATGCATCAAATTTGTCTTTTTTGATTACTGAATAATATTCCATTGTGTAAAGATACCACAACTTTCTAATTCATTTGTTTGTTTGGGGGCATTTGGGTTGTTTCTATATCCTGGCTGTTGTGAACAGCGTTGCAATAAACAGGTGTCCTATTGAATGAGTGTTTTTGTATCCTTTGGGTAAATCCCCAGAAGTGGGCTTGCTGGATTGAATGGTAGTTCCATTTTCAGTAATTTGAGGGTCCTCAACATCGCTTTCCGTAATGGCTGAACCAGTTTGCATTCCCACTAGGAGCTAAGGAGTTTAGATCAGGATTTTTCAATCTCAGTAGTATTACCACTTTGGTGATTTTCTTTTTGTGAATTTGCCCTGTTTGGCACTACACTGGGCCTCTACCCAAGAGATGTCATAGGTTCTCTCCAGTTTTGAGAACTAAAAATGACATTGTTCCCAATAAGCACCACTCCTTTAGATGCGCGTCTCCTTCCTCCCTGCTCTGGGTATTATGTGAAGCCTTGATGCTTTGGAGCCACAGCGGCCACCTGGCAACCGTGAGCAGTGACACAGAGGTGCCGAGGCTGATACTAAAGGTAGAAAGGGCTTTGGTTATTGATGACATCATTGCATTAAGGCACCTGACCTATCATCACCTTCCTAAGGGAAATTAATAGCCACTTTTAGTCACATGTTCTGTCACTTGTAGCCAAGAGCACCCTGCTGAATTCACTGATGATCTTCCCCTGCTTAAAACCCTTCATTAAATCTCCATTCAGAATGAACTACAGATTCCTTAGCTTAGCATCCAAGGGCCTCTGCTCCTTCTTTTACGTTATTTCCCACTTACTTCAATGCACTTTCACCTCTTGAGCCGTAATTAGAGTCCTTTAAACCAGCCTGAGGCTTCCTGGCCCCTGTTTTTTACATTTGCTTTTCTTCACAATAAATGTGCCAAAACTGTGTGGGCACTGGATTCTGAAGTCGGAGTTTGAACCTCTTCCTCTTCACTCTCACTCACCTTTCCAGACTTAGCCTACGTCATCTCCTCCAGAAATTTTTCCCTGAAAAGTGGTCCCCAACATATTTAACATTCTCCATTCCAGAGTGATCATGATTCCTTGGGCAGGGTTTGGCCTCTATGATGCTATACTCTGAGCTCCAAAGTTGTGTACTGACTAATCCCGGGTGGGGGAGGAGAGGTTGCTATTCTTTGAGGTACAAAGTGACGTTTGTGGCAAGAATATGTGGTGCATGAGGAGAATTACCTAGAACTGAAGACTTCAAGCCTCCCAACTCAACCCACTAAGAGGATATTGCTCATCTTTCCATCCTCAACTCCTGACAGTTCTAGTTTTTGCACCACAAACCTCACCCACACAGCATTACCAGGTGACCCAGGCACGATCAGATACCATTTTAAGTGTTCCCTGATACTGGCATTTAGCTCCCTATCCCAGGATACCTTTTCTTCATCCTTCATATCTCCTTTGAGAACCTTCTCCTGTATTCAGTGACCATTTCTAGAAAGTCAACCCTGCACTGAAGCTATGGCTTCCTATATTTCATCTTCTGCTGTCATCCAGGAAGCTGCTGTTAAAAGCAGTTGAGTGCTAACCAGGCACTGTTCTTAATACTGAGCTCATTTATTCAGACTAATTCTCATAGTAGTCAACCAGGTTGGGGCTGCACTTATCTACAATTCATATGGGGAAACTGAGGTGCCACAGCAACATGATCGTAGAGTCAGAGACTAAACCTCTGCACCTAACTCCAGAGAGTCCACGGCACTGACTGGCTCCCTTCTTCAAGGCCACCTAAACACTCATCTTAAATGCAGAGGCCCAGGCCCAGGCCCATTTGAGGAACTTGTTTCCTGTAGGTTCACCCAGAGCTTCAGAAATTGCATTCTTAAAGGGCCCTTGATAGAGCAGTTTCCATACCAGCTTCCCACTAAGGCCTGATGGCTGTGCTCCAAGAACACCAAGGAGTTTCCTAGGCTCTACAGGGTCTGGCATTGGTGCACTTGTCTTACTAAATCACAAACACACCCTGTACTTGCCCTTCTTCTCCAGACTCTTGGCCCCTCAGCCAGGAATGCTGTCATCACCCTGCACACATACATCCAAGTGTGATGGAGAAACAGGGGTGGGAGAGATAAGAGGGAACCCCTCCTGCTCAGGACAAGTTGACAAGCATCTCTCCCCCCTTCTCTTCTGCAGGAGCATCCTCACCTGCCTTTTCCAGAGGCCTGGGAGTAATCCAAAAAGCTCAAGTGCCACAAATATCTATTTAGTCCTTGATGCCACTGCTAACATCAAAAAGGCTTCATCTAAAACTCTCCACACTTTGAGGGCACACCTATGAGCTTGTAGTCTTCGAGCTACAAAGTGTCCTCTGAATTCCTCACAAACCAGGCTTGGTAAGGACAGCAGTGGTTTGCTCTGCCTGAGGTCTGACCCCAGGGGCAAGAGGGCAGGAAAGGGAAAAAAACCCAGTCAGCCTCTGTGTTTCCCCAGCTCTCAGTGTAGAAATAATCTAGTCAGGCCCACGTGTGGTTGGCAGGAGAGCAGTTTTCATAGGAAAACTGCTTACCTGGGTGAAGGGAGTGGGAGGCTGTGGGAAGGTTTTACAGGTTACTCAGAATTATTCTACTGTCAGCTTTTCAAGACAAGGTAGGCCCTACTCAGGGGATTTCCCAAAAGGGTATAAATGGAAGCTAGGCAGAGAAGACACCTCCCTTAAAGCCACATTAAAGAGGGGGAGCCTGACCGTGTAAGATTGTGAAGGAGAGTTGGAAAGCCAGTTTGGGGACAGCCCCATATTGATATGTGCGCTTTTTTTTTTCGTTTTTTTGTTTTAATTTTTTATTTTGTAATTATTGTACAATATTTGTCATGTTTGCATGGTTGTATTGTACCCCTTACTCCCCATCCCCCCCCCTTCCCCGCTCTGGTCACTCCAACTCCACTTGCTGCAGGCTGTTGGTCTGTGTTTGGCCTGCTGATCTTTTCTAGAACTACGTCCCTTTTCCCTGGGTGGGGGCTTGCACTCTTGGACAGCAACAGATGAGGCTGCTCAGATCTCCAGGAGTTGCTGAGGCACATAGTCAGGCTGAGCACGTTGGGAGCTTGTTGTCTGGCAGATATGTGGTGCGCTTCTCCAGGATCCTTTCTGTCACTTTTTGCTGATTCTGTGCCATACAGTTCTGATATGTGGTTTTAGAAGTGCAACTCCAGTAGATGGTGGTGAGGCATTTGCTCCTGGGGCAGATTCCCCAGGTGCTTGGTTGACTCCTCTCCTCTCTCTTGTTAGCAGTAATGGGGCCACAGTTACTCATGGCAGCTTTCTTCCCCCATTGATTGGTAAAGGAGGGAACCTCTTTCATGGTGCACGTTACTGTGGGCCTGGGGTTTGATTTCCAGTGCCAGAGACAATGCGGGTAGAAATCTGTGACAGGTCACCTCAATCGCTGGTTTCACCTTCCTGTTTTAGTGGTTCCCAACAAAGTGTTTGTACCACCTAGGTGGTGAGTGTATCCAGGGCCATTATTACTTCATTCCCTCTGCAGCTGGAAAGACTGAATTCTTCATTCCTAGTGCAGGTCTATTGAGATTGGAGTAAACTGGAGGGGGACCCCTCCCCACTCTGAGCCTGGCAGAGGTGCTCAGCACCCACCCCCTGCCCACATGGAAGCAGAGGCTGGCTTCCCCAGCCTGAGATGCTTGGATCTGGAGACCCTGAGGTCCTGGTGGCATAGGACTCACCCTTGCCTCCCAGCCCTGCCAACGATCTAGGCCACAGTGGGGGTGAGCTAGAGCTCCTCTCCAAGTGTCTGCATGGTTTGAAAGGACCTCAGCTCCCACCTCTGGCCAACAAGGCTCACTGGGTCTGGCCCGGAAGGCAGAGCTTGCTAATCCCCTCTCCCAACTCACATTCCTTGAGTACCCACAATATATTTGTTTTAATGACTGTGTAACAAAGTACCCCTTACATAAAGCCTTAAAATAAGGACCATGCTTCATTTTATGATTCGATTTGAGCCAGCTTCAGCTTGGCACCTTCAGATGATGCTTTTTTTATGTCATCAACCAAGGCCCCTTGGTAGTACTGAGCTGTGGATGGGCTGCTCCAAGGAATTGCCCTTTTCTGCCTGGCCCTCAGACAAGGCTGGAAAACTGGGCTCAGCTAATGGCAGCAGTCACTCCATGTGCAGCCTCACCCGCATGGTAGCATCATACTGTTAGACTTCATAAGTAGAAGTTCAAGACTCTCAATGAGATGGTTCCAAGGAACCCAACCAGAGACTTCAGGATTTGGAAGACCTAAAAGTGCCAGAATGTCACTTGTACCACATGTTATGGGTAAAGCAAGTCACCAAGACCAAATCACATTTAAGGAAAGTGAAATTAAACTCCATCTCTCAATAAAAGAAAAGCAGTACACCATTTGCCATGTATAACTTCCCATACTACAAGAAAACACCTGCTAGGCTCATTGTGAGGATTTTTCTCTACACATAATTGTTGAACTCCTCATAGACGCCAGGCACTTGTACAGGTACTGTACACAATGTCTTTTTTAGAAAGACAGAATGCCTTATCTACCATCACAATGCATTGCTTCTGATTCAGGAACTCCAAAGAAGTGTAGCAATCAGTTTGTGCTCATGGAATTCACTGCTATTACCATGTTCCATGCCATCCTGAAGCAGTTGGCCTAATAAGATGGTGAGAAGTCCATTTAAAGACTCAGTTATCAAGCCAACTAGGTAGCAATGCCTTGGAGGACCATGGCAGAGTCCTCTGGGAGGTTGTATATGATGTACCAGCACCTGATATGCTGCTGTTCTTCCCCTGGACAGACCAGGAATCAAGAGACAGAAAGGAAGGTTGTACCACACACTGTTCTGGTGACTTAGCAAAATGTTTGCTTCTTGTACTTGTGACCTTTTGCTCTGCTGGTAGAGATTGCAGTGTTGAAGGAGGCATTCTTCCCAATGAAGATTCCATTGAATTGAAAAGACTGCCCGAGGCCACTTTTGGACTCTTCATACATATGTCTGACTAGGGTTAGACATAACCAGACCCTTCCCCAGCATGTACACAGATCATAGTGACATGTAGGGTTAAGTTCTTGCCTTGAAGTAGAGTTACCACACTCCTTGCTCAAGTGCTTGTTTCACTCATAAAATGGGTACAGAAAGCAGCAGATAGTGCTGCAAAGCTCATGTTTTTGCTTTTAACTTGCACTACTGCTTCTGTAAGCCTGCTTTGCTATAAAACCCCTCTCCCCTGAAGGTCACCACCTTTCTCTCCTCTTTAGCTACAGGGGGAGACATCCCAGCTAATAGGCTCACTATTAATTAGACTTGAGACACTGGTCTGTGTGTAGAAAGTACTTCACAACAGGGTCCTCCACCAGGCAAAGAACCATGACCAGTTGGGCTACTTGCTGATGGTTAAGGGACGATGAGATGGTTAGTAAAATGAAGTAGCTGTAAATCCTACATACCTTCTGTGTATAAATACCTATGTATTTTCTCTGGAACTTTCTCTGGGAGAGATAGCAAGTGGTGACCTTAAGTATTTGGGTCACTTACTCATGTAACTTTGCTGTGCCTCAGCACCTGCTAAGGCCCAGTCTCTTACATGATGATGCTTTGCTGCAAATGGTAAATGGGATGCTGTTATTTGCTTAAATCCCACTTCCCCACACATGGGTACACTTTGATGTACACAACTTCAATGCTCACATTGTGCAGAACTGACTTTTTCATTATGATTCAGGAATAAGGGTTTGTTCTGCGTCAGCCTCACTTTAAGGTACTTTGTATTTACAGCAAGAGCATAATGTTTTCTTCATGTTGAAACCAAACATGAGGAAATGTGAAAATTTTACTTTCAAATTGTGTCCTTTTTTTTTTTTTTTGAGACTAGGTCTCGCTATTTTTGCCCGTGGAACCGCAGGCTCTCGTTGCCCCGGGGTACCACAGACTCAAGCAATCCCCAGCCTCAGCCCCAGGTAACTAGGAAGCACGCACGCTACCACACCCAGCTATTTTTTTGGAACTAGGTCTCACCACGGGCCCCAGGCGGGTCTTGAACCACGATCCCTAGCCCCCGCCGCTTCATAGGCTGAAGCTTACAGGCACGAGCCACCGTGCTCAGCCTTCAAATTGTGTCTTTATATTGAAGAAATAAAATTTTGCTAAGGACTTGCTCTAAATAAGTATGTACCTTGACAAAGAGCATTTATATGTTTAACACACACACATACACACACAATGGTCTAAAAAAATGTACAGAAAACACCTAAATCAAAATAATACAAAATTTGAATCAAAGCAACATGCCATACTATACTTTCAGAATGACCAGTGTGTAGTGTATATTTTTTATAATTTCCAAGAAATGAAAGTAACTGAGATAACCTGCAGTATGTGAAAGTATAAAACATAAATCTGTGTTATAACCACACAATAGAACTCAATAGATGTAGAAAAAGCACTTGACAAAACCCAACATGTCTTAAAAATTTCAACAAACTGTGAATAGAAGGCTCTTCCTCAATCCCATAAAAGCTTGTATTAAAATTAGCCAGGCGTGGTGGCATGCACCTGTAGTCCCAGCTACTGGGAGACTAGGGATCACTTGAGACTGCGGGTTTGAGACAACCCCGGTCAACATAGCAAAACCTTGTCTCTAAAAAAAAGGTTTGTATTAAAATTTATATCAAAATTCTTATCACACTTAGCAGGAAAAAGACTGGAAACAAGTTTCTCCTCTTTTACAGCGTTGTAGTGGAAGTTTCAGTCAGGATAATACAGCAAGAAAAGAAAAATGCTCCAAATTGGAAGACAAAAAAATCATAAGCAGATGAAATGAGTTGATAAATATACAAAATCCTAAACTAAGCAAAAATCATTTCAAGCTAATAAATGAGTTCAGCAAAGATGTGAGCTTCCAGATACAAGCTCAATATGTAAATCAATTATGTTTTTACACATTATGAATAAACTTAAAGTGAAAGAAAATGATTCTTATTAGAACAGTGTAAAACTTTAAAATACTTAGAATAAATTAAAGCAATAAAGTGTGCAAAATTTGTATACCTGAAAGCACAAACACCAGAGGAAAAAGTAAAGAGAACCTAAGCTGATGAAAAGACAGAATTGCTACATAGTAATACCCCCCATTGATCTATAGCATCAATATAAATCTTACCAAATTGTTTTCTAGTTTTTTGATAGTATCCTTTGACGCACAAAAGTTTTGTAGTTTTAGCTCTTAGAGTTGGGATTTTAATCTATTTTCAGTTAATTTTTGTATCTCATTTGAGGCAGGGGTCCAAATTTACTTTTTTGTATACGGACATCAGGTTTTTCTGCTCCCTTTGCTAAATAGTTATTCCCCACTGAGTGATCTCTCTTTATCAAAAATTACAATAATCGTTTGCCCTATCTCCAGCTTTCAGGTAAGGGGGATTTGTGTTTCAGTTCCCTCCAATGAAAGGTATAAGAGAGAAGCTCTATTTTAAAACAAAGAGGTGAAAGTGATCTAAGGTGAGTTCCTTTACAAACTTTTTAAGCTCAAGTTTTCCTCTAATTAATAGCTCTAGCAGGAGTTTGGTGGAATTCACTTGGAGAGCTGGTAAACTTGCAGAGTCCTGAGGCCAGATTCTAGCTCCATAGTTCTGGGAATTCCCAAAAATCTGTATTGCTAAAAAGTTGCCTGTAGACCATACTCTGAAGAGAACTCATATTTACAATGTTTTCTTTTTCTCATGCTAAAGAAAGTAGAGGACTTAGTTATAAGTCTTTATGTAAGCTATTATTATCACTGTTGGTTGGATAATTTTGAACTGAGTTTCTCAGTTCAAATTATATGACAGAGCATAAAGTTAAATTTACTGTTTCGGAATTGAGATGGGCTATAATAATGGAAAGAGAGTAACTTGAGGTCTGCGCTATTCTCTTTGCTATCATGAGTGCCTCTGAAGTTTTGAGAAAATGAATCAAAAACCAATAGAAAAGTGGAATGACTTCTTTAGATACTCCACATGGCTCTTATTTTAATTTGCTGTAAGTCTATAGCTTTTGACAAATGCTTTTTTGTATACAGTCAGGGTCATAGAGATTTCATCTTTAATCTGATTTTTTGGCTTGTTGGAGTTTTCAAATATTAAACTTATCTCATATTTCTGGGATAAATACCATCCAGTTATATTATCCTTTTAAGATTTATTGCTAGATTTGATTTGTTAAATGTGTTTAAGAATTTTTGTGTCTATGTTCATGAATGATAATTTTTATGACACTGATGTTATTCCTAAATTATTTGGACAGATGCGCTTCTAGTTATATGAAGTTTTCTTTGTGAATGCGTTTTCAAGAGTTAACAAGATATAATAGATGTAGGATTACTCAGTTTTGCCATATTATTTTGTATCAATTTGAGAGGTTGACTTTTTAAAGAAAGTTGTCCCTTTTGTTTAAGTTGCTGAATTTGTTGATGTAAAGTTGATCATAATACTTCTTCATTCGTCTTTTAAAGTCTGTAAGATATGCAGCAATAACTTTTCCTTATACCTGATATTAACAATCTGTGTTTTCTCTCTTTTTTAAAATTAACCTAACTAGCATGTTGTTATTTATGTCAAAAATGTTTTCTCAAACAACAAACTGATTTTGTACGTGTGCTTTGCTTTTTGTATTTCTTTATTTCTGTTTTTATCTTTATTGTTTCCTTCCTTCTACTTATTCCAGGTCTAATTTTCTTTTCTTTTCCTAGCATCTGAATCATTGATTTTTAGATAATTGGTTTTCCTTTGTTTTTAAATCATTATATCTATGTATATATATTTTACATTGTTGTATTCTCCAGGGTTCTCTCACCACCATATCACCCTTAAACCATCATCTTGATCTTTTGTGCTCCTCCCTTTCCTGATTCCCCTCTTCACCCTTCCCCTTAGCTAGTTATATGCTATAGTTCTGTTGTCATCTTGTTAGTTTTGACTTTTTCATGACCTTTTGTGTGTTTTCCCTATGTCCTATGTATAGATGAGATCATCCAGTATTTCTTTTTTTTCTTTCTGGCTTATTTCTGCTGACATAATTCCTTCTAGGTCCATCCATCTTATCTCAAATACATCAAATTTGTCTCTTTTGATTGCAGAATAGTATTCCATTGTGTACATATACCACAACTTTCTGATTCATTTATCTGGTTTGGGGCATTTGGGTTGTTTACATATCCTACAACCTCTATTTTATAGAAGAGGTAATTGAAGCTCAGATGATTTTCTCAATGTTATGAGGTTATGTTAGCCTCCACGCAGGGTACGAGAAATGAATTTATGAGAAGAGATGGCCCAGCCATAGCCGGGGTTTAGTTAAATGGAAGTATGAACCATGAGACAACTTTATTAACAAAAGAAAGGGGTATTTATAGGGACACAGGGCTAGGGTCTGTTGAATTCCAAAGAAGATAAGCAATCTTGAGAGACAATTAACATTTTAAAGCAAAGAGTAATTGAGGGAGGGGTAGTGTAGCTAATCTTTGATAAGGCTAACATTGATAAGGAAAAGTCAGGGGCATCAGTGCTTACTTCAGAAGGTCATTTCAGTTAATTCCTAAGTTTTCTTAGGGACCATTAATGAGAGAGGTTTTCCTTTATCTCATCTGGAATGACTCTTCTAGTACACAAATGGAGCACAGCAAGGTTAGTGAACCACAAAGAGAGATAAGACTGACACTTGGGTTCTGTTGCCTTGCGTTTTAAAGAGGAGAGTTGAAAAAAAAAACCTGAGTTTCCTACCTACTTCAATAGCCCACTGTGCTTCTTAATCTTTTAACTATATATCTGGTCTTTACTTTCATTTTGACATATAAAAGTTAGGTATTTACATTTTACAGTTGTGCCTATCTAACTCAATACAACAGCCCATAATGATCACTAGTACGTACCAGGCACTGTACTAGACATGGACTCTGGACTATAAACATGAATCTTCATCTGTAAGGATCTTATAGTTTGGAACAAACATTAACCAAAAGTACAATTATGACTTCATGTTATGGTGAAATTTCCTAACCCTGCTGCAAACAGTTCATCAATGAACAGTAGATCTGGACTACACTTTTTTGTAATCTGGATCCTAACCTAGAAGCTACACCATGTAGCTTTAATTCCCTGTCTTGATCATTTCAGATACAATCAACATCTAGATGGAGCCCTTAAGCACCCCAGAGGTCACCACATATGAATATGACACTCAGAGCTTTCTGTGTGCACATGAGAACTTCATGTTTGCCATCTCTACCACCACCATCCTGTACACCCTGGTGTGTTTCTTCAGCCTGGTGGGCAACAGCCTGGTGTTGTGGATCCTGGTGAAGTATGAGAGCCTGGAGTCCCTTACCAACATTTTCATCCTCAATCTGTGCCTGTCAGACCTGATGTTCTCCTGCACGTTGCCTTTTCTGGTCTCGGATTACTACAATAACATGGGTGACTTTGTCTGCAAGCTCAACAGCATGGTCTTCTCCATCAGCCTCTACAGTAGCATCTTCTTCCTGACCATCATGACAATTCACCGTTACCAGTCCATAGTGAACCCTCTCTCCTCCCTACGCATCCACACCCTCAGATTCCGTGTGGTAGTGGTTACAGTCGTGTGGACCATCAGCATTGTGTTGGCCATTCCTGAAGTCATTTCCCATAAGACATTTTCAAATGGCTGTGATTATGCAAGAGAAATATATTTTATAGTCTCAGTCTACCAGCACAATGTCTTCTTCTTGCTCTCGCTGGGATCTGTCCTGTTCTGCTATGTGGGAATTCTCAAGACCTTGCTCCGCTCACGGTCCAGACAGCGCCACCGGACAGTCAGGCTCATCTTCGCCATTGTGGTGGCATACTTCCTCAGCTGGGCTCCCTACAACTTGATCCTGTTTCTGCAGGCCTTATGGAAACTCGGGGTTATACAAAGTTGCATAATCATACACCAGCTGGACTATGCTTTGGCCATCTGCCGCTGCATTGCCTTCTCCCATTGCTGCTTTAACCCGGTGCTCTATGTCTTTGTTGGAATCAAGTTCCGCAGACACCTCAAACGTCTGCTCCAGCATTGCTGGTTCTGCTGGCAGCAGGGGACTGGTTTGTCCCAAGTCCCTCCATCTCCAGGTGCCTTCACCGGTGAGGGTGCCTCTTTCTACTGAAAGGGAGCTTGGTGGTTCAGGAAAAGGTGGACACAGTTGGAGCAGCAGCAGAAGGAAATAGCATGATGAGGGTGAGGAGGTGTTGCAACATTGAGGATACTGTGGCTGTGGGGGTAGGATTGGAAGAAATATATCACACCATGTTCCCTCTTTTAGGGAAAAGTGGCTTCCTACCTGGAAATTTTATTTTATTTAATTTTTTTTTGTTTTGAGACTAGGTCTCGCTATTTTTGCCCATGGAACCGCAGTCTCTCGTTGCCCGGGGTACCACAGACTCAAGCAACCCCCAGTCTCAGCTTCCCAGGTAGCTGGGATTACAGGCGCACGCCACCACGCCCAGCTATTTTTTTGGAACTAGGTCTCGTTACAGGTCCCAGGCGGGACTCGAACCGTGATCCCTAGCTCCAGCCGCTTCATAGGCTGAAGCTTACAGACACGAGCCACCGTGCCCGACCCTACCTGGAAATTTTATATTGTCACCCAGAAAAAAATATTTCTAAGATTATGAGTTCACTATGTGATCAGATATGGCAAAAGTAGCCACATCTTCAAATATGCATAATGAAATCAGGATTCTAAAAGCCTATGACTAGACTGGGTTCACTTCTCCATTTATTCCTTTTACTAGATATGGCTTTCTAAAACATGATAGGATTCCCAGAATCCTTCAAACTTTATGAGGGATGAAACTCAACGTGTAGGCAGACACAGGTTCCTGGCAAGATACTCACCTCCATGACTATAGAGTTGTCTATTCCAGTCATTTTTGTGACATCTGGATGCATCTGTCTGCAAAAGTAGCCACATCTTCAAATAAGCATAATTAGAATGAAATCAGGATTATAAAAGAATACAACTAGACTGGAGATGTGTTCGCTAACATATTTCTAGTTTCTAGTATGTGGGCTAGCAGCTGTATTTAGTCTGTAAATCTCTCATTAAAGGAATGAATGCAGTAAGTACTGCTGTCTGCACAAAACATTTATTTGAAAGATATAAAAGTGAACAAGATATTATTGCTACTCTCCAGGTGCCAGTTCAACTCTGATGACCCCTATTAGTAAACATCCACCTTGGTCAAGATTCCTCCAACATCCCCTCCTGTCCAGATGGTTATTAGGTGGCAGTGTAGGTTCATCATTTCCTACCTAAAATCTTCTGCCACCTGCTTGACTGATGGTGCCACCTTCCGCCATACTCCAAACTAGAGTCATCATTGAGTCTTACATTTTCTTCCCCTCTTCTCCCATGGCCAAACCCTATTGTGTCTGTCTTCGAAGTATCCCTTAGAGATGTTCTTGCCATTTCATGTCCAAGATTTCATCCCAAATGGTATTACTTTCTCAGCATTTTCCTGCTGCTCCTTTCTTTCTCCATGAAATCACCGTCCGCATTGGTACCAGGGGGGAGCTTCAATATGCTAGTTGTGCCTCATTGTGTACAAATAAAACCCAAACACCTCAACTGGACCCTTGTGGGTCAACTTGTCCTTCTCTAATAAAAAAAAAAGTCGTCCTGACCATATGGTAGCAGATCGCCAACCATGACTAGAACATAAAATATTCATAGCTGTTCCTAGGAAGATCCTTTCATAGCATCTCCACCTCCACACTCTCTGGGACAAAATCAGGAAGAGAAGAAACTAGCTGATCTCTGGGAATGTGCCTCAGCTCAGGGTAGCCCTAGGACCTAGATGACCTCAATGAGAATTGGAATTCCTATATGGTATCAACCCACTATTGCATTTCTATAATTTTTAATTTAGCTGGAGAAGCTCCAGCTAAATTAAAGCAATAACACCCAAAGACGTAGCTTGCTAAGTATCCAGTCAGAAAAGAGGGTATAATTTCCTATTAAAGCCAACATTTGTAGGGTTCCTCTGTGAAATAAACAAAAAATGTTTTCAAAAATTAACTTTCTTTTTGTCATTTTTTTTAAGACTAGGTCTCACTATTTTTGCCCGTGGAACCATAAGCTCTCATTGCCCAGAGTACCACAGACTCAAGCAATCCCCAGCCTCAGCTTCCCAGGTAGCTGGGATTACAGGTGCATGCCACCACGCCCAGCTATTTTTGGGGGACTAGGTCTCGCTACAGGCCCTAGGCGGGACTCGAACTGCAATCCCTAGCCCTGGATGCTTCATAGGCTGAAGCTTACAGGCACGAGCCACTGTGCCTGGCCTCAAAAATTAACACTGTTTAGTGACTTTTTTAAAACTCCCATAATCCTTCTTCTTGGCAAAGATCAGAATCAGATTGCTGAAACTATTTAACCAAAGAAGGAGGAGAGATAATAATGGGTACTTCATTTCCTAAACTTCCATATTTCATTGCAGTAAATCCTTAGCAATCATTAAGGCTAGAAAAATTCACGAATTACTGTTGTAATATGGCCATGGACTTTGTAAAAAGGAGAAATTTGGAAAAAGGAACAGAACCATATCAAGACCAACTGTATTACCACAAATTAAGGGACATCGGAGATTGTCAGCAACCAAAAGCTAGATGACAGTAAATTTCTGTTACGTCACCGAATCCATAGGACTTTGTTAGAGCAGCCTGAACAGAAAGCATGGGGCACACATTTCAGCAGGTGCGAGGGGAATTCTGGCACATCTCAGAAGCCTCCATAAATTTCGGTGTCTCCCTTGCCCTTAGGACCAAAGGTTCTCCCAGGAGACAAGAAACTGACTTTATCAAGACCTATTCTGTCCTGCGTCCAAACATTTCCACATCTCACAGTCGACTGAGAGGTTTCTGTTCTATCTCTATACAGCACACACACCAACATCCAGATCATGCTTCTCATTCTTAGCAGCAGCTTGCTAGATCATGTGAGAGCTTTTTTAAAAATACTATCTGGGTCCCATCCCCAAAAATTCTGATGTATGTGTCTGGGATATGAACTGGCTTTGAGATTTTTAAAAGTTCCTCAGATAGCTTGAAAGTAGAACCAAGTTTGAGAGTCACTGATCTAGAATATGTTGTCACTTGGTCATGCATTTAATACCTACTGAGTACCTATTATGTACTTGTACACACCATGCCACACTCTCAGTACAAATTGCAAGGTAAACATTGTCATTATTACCCAGATGAGAAAAGGGGTCCTGGAGAGATAAATGACCTACTCACGTTCAGGGAATCAGTTAGATTAAGGTCAGAGATGTTCAACTCAGACCTGTCTTGTCCCCAAATACCTACTTATTCCTCACATCATGCTACTTCTCCAAACCAGAGATGCATTCATCTGGACTCTTAGCTATAATAAGCCACTAGTTGTCATGGCAGAAGAGAAATAAATGGAAATACAAGGAAGCATGATTACATTGTGAGTATGTCAGAGGTGCTTGGGGCACCATGCCATGATGTCTGCAACTGCATGGCAAGTGACTCGGCAAAAAGAAAAGGGAAGAACTGTGTTATCTATACCTTGTAGTAATACATAAAAATGGAAGAAATGAAATACAGAACAGTTTACACTCAAAAGAAAGAGAAAAATTACCAGGAAGCATGCAAAATTGATAGGAAGACAGGAGAATCAGTTGGAATAAAGGGAGGCTGTCTCTGGCGCACAACCACCCTGGGACCCAGAGGTCACAGCCGCTTCAGAAAGCCTTCTTGCAGCCCAGAGCAAGTGATGAGCCAAGGCCAATAGCCACACTCCAGCCCCACAGGAGCTGGGAAAGCAAAGTTCGACTTCCTTGACTCTTGCAGGAGAAATGGACTCTCTCCCACCAAGACTCATGTGGTGGAAGACTCTTTTTCCCTAGGGAAGAGTCTGGTACCAAACCAACACGTAGTCATAGCCTGTGGAAATGAGGTTACTAAGATTTCACTGCTATGCAGACTTGTTGAATCTAGGCCAGCAATATAAGAGATCAGAGAGGTCACACTGGTGTGCTCATGTGCAAACATACTGGAAAGAAGTCTTTGACAAGCATTATGATCAGACCATCCCTTTCAGTAGTACTGCTCAGGTCTACAGAGCTCCTTAGCAGTGCTCATGGGAAATGACAGACTCAATCTCTCTCTCTCTCTTTCTCTCTCTCTCCTCCTACTCCTTCTCCATAGATCATTGTTCATTTTTGTTAATTACTCTCTTTAATAGTATTGAAAATTTTCTTCCTGCCAGTCATTTACTTAAAGGTTATCTCTTGATAGCAAAGATCAGAATTTTTCTTAAGGAGCTTTTTGAGTTTTTTCCCCCACATCTGAGCTGTAGTTGATTTCCTTTATTCTGAGTATCAAGAACCAGTATAGAATAAAAGAGAGCTTTATTTTTCTATTCAGGAAAAGAAGATCTTGTCACATGAAAAATATTAAAGCCTTCTTAAGCTTTCCTTGAGAATTTGAAGATTCAGTGTGGAAACATCACTGAATCAAGAATCTGAAGACAAAGTTCTAATGCCAGCTGTGCCACTAGTTGGTTGGGTATGTTGCTGCAAAAAGAGATGATGGTGGTGGTGGTGGTGGTGGTGGTGGTGGTGGTG
>PVHY01004809.1:0-68193 GCA_004024945.1 Uropsilus gracilis | reverse complement strand
TCTTCCCTTCTCTGTTCATAGCTTTTTTATAGGAATAATCGAAGTCAGTTCTCCCCATCCCTTGAAAACTGATTTTCAATTTGCTGTAGCAATTTATAAGAGATGATTACATGAGATGTCATAGTCTAAAATTTACTTATAAATTGGTTTCCTTTACCGCATTATTTATCCAGACAACTTCTCTCTTCTCCATTTGCATTGGGGCTAGAGCTCCTGACTGGACACTGCTAAGTCCTGTGAGGTAGAAAGATGTTCCCAGTTTAAATGGTAGGATCAAGGGCAAAAGTAAAGAATGATGCAGCCCGAGCTAAAGAATGTCCCAGGCAAGTACCCTGGATACTGCTGCTCTTCTCCTTGTACCTCTATTTTAGACATTATTAATTAATTCATTTTGTTCCAGTCCACTTGGGAGTGCGTGAAAAGGAAAATTGGGGTGAGCGTGGGGCAAAGTAAGGGGTGTATTAACGCAAAGTAGAGAGATTTTTCTGTCTAGATTTTAAGTAAGTTCTTATATTAAAAAATGAAAAGAATCAAAAGATGTAACATTAAGACCAGCGATACAAAATGTTTTCCATTAATAGGATATATTTTAAAAGATTATTATTTCAAGATATAATTAACATAAAAAAGGTTAAAAACTAATCTACATTCTTGTTTCATACTAAGTTCGAATTAGGGTATATTTTTCACTTATGATATACAGACTGTTGGGCTCAAACTAGCCACTTTTCAAGTTCTTAAAAGCTACACGGGAACAATGCGGTATTCCCAATCCCAGACCTAGGATTTATGGGCACATGGGTAAGCCAGGATCGCAAGGGTTAATCCAGGGTTGGCACTAAGGGTTGGCGTTGGGCTTGGGACTGTTTGTTTTGAAACCGCGGCCTGAGGAGCATGCCGGGAGTCGTAGTCGTCGCCCGGCTGTCCCTGCGGCCGGTGGGGGTTGTAGGCTTCGGCCCTGAGGAGAATGCCGGGAGTTGTAGTCCTCACCCCGCCGCAGCGGGCACTGCGTATCATGGCCGCACACACGGCGCTCCCGTACTCTTCCGCTTGTCCCCAGAAAGTTTCACTTCTACCAAGTCTTGGATTCAGCGCGTAAGTGCCGTGGGGGGCTGGCCGACTACACAGGGGCACTTGGGCTACTCTCCGTTCCGGAGCGGAAATCTTCTCTGGGTGTGACTTGTCACCTGTTGCCACCACCGAACCTGTACCCGACCCCTCGCCCCACAGACCCCGCCCAGTCCTATCTTTTGCCTTCGCCCTTGCCTAAGAGGGTTAGGGAAGCATCTTGAGTCCCTGAAGTCGACCCAGGAACCCAGGCTGCCTCTGGTGATCAGTTAGAGAGGCAGACCCCCATACTCCAGTTCCATGACTCTCCCCATCCCCCACCCCCAACGACCGAGGGACTGACAAGGAGCCTACTATGTGGGGAGTCTCAGAACAAGCCTTACAACGTTTTAGGCACATATGGTCAGGTCCCAGATTTTTTTGTCCCAGAGGCCGGGGATCTTTAGAAGTTTCTAGCTCAGCTGAGTTCATTTTGCAAGATTCCAGGCATGCCTGGGTCTGTTCACTTATTGTGTGAGAGGTCGGTTTATTCATCCCAGGTCATCCTGATACCATGGTCAGTTGTATTTACCCACTGCCCTTTGTACCCAGGCGCAGGGTATGGAGATACCTCCAAATATTCTCCCCTGAAACACCTGTGGATTTGTGGATTGCCTCTGGCTTACTGACCTGAACTTGGGCTAGAGTTCTTGCCATTCAGAACCTAGACTGGAAACACAAGAAAAGAATTGAATTTTATTTTACTTCATTTTCATTTAAAAAAAAAAAAGCGCATGTGGTTGACACCTTTACTGCAGTAGCTCCCTGTCAATGCAAGTATCTTTCCTGATGTCCCTTGTCACTCACTACAGTTCCCATTGGCTGTGCCCACTTACTGAAACTCTCTTTGACCATATCCTGTGCATCCTGCTTGCCTTACCACAGTTTCCTTTCTGTGACAAGAAATGGGTCAAGGTTCTTTGAGGGCAGAGAATCAGGCCTTAATCTGCTTACTGCCCCCCCCACCACAGAGCCTTGTAGGCTCTGTAGCTTGTTAACTCTCCTGTCACCTGCCTAATGTTAACTGCCATCTGTTAAAATGGGAAAGAACTGTCACTTTGAGGTTTTCTGCTTTCAGTGGCTCCCATTTTTTAAAGTGGGCCCATGTTGAGTGGGCTTCACTTGCCCCTCTTGCCTGTGACAACCACTGTTGTGGATTCTAATACAAGCTTTTAACTTCTGTTAGAAATGTTTATCATTTAATTTAGGTTGTTTTAAACATTTTACTAGGAAAATAGTTATATAGAATGATTGAAACAGTTGTGTAACATTTATCCATATACCCTCTAGCTGCTTCTTAGATGGTCTTTGTTCCTTGTGACTGGTTTGGGGGCACTAGAGTGGGTTCAAGAGCCATGCTTTAGCCTGATCCTTTTAGGGTGGGATATCCCCTCACAGATGTTTGTGATGAAAAGGACCACCTATAATAGAGCAAGATCAGAACAACTAGTGCAGAACAACGTTTTCTATTTGTGATCTCAATGCCAATTAGAAAGAAGAAGAAACTTTTGATTGGTGAAAGAGCCTCTATTTGAACAGCTAAATAAATCGGTTGAAATGTTTCCAGAGGCCTGTGTTAAACCTTCTTGCATATTTAGATAGGCCTCTAAAAATGTCCAAAATATCTGTACTGTTCCCATAATAAGAACGCCAGCTTCAGACCACATGTACTTCCTGGCTTCTAGAGAAGAGGCTGGCAAAAGCCATGCTCAGTTGGACAGGAGGCATTTTCCCCTCTTCCTCATATTGGAGCCAAGCCAGGCAGCATGATGGATGTGGTGACTGTTAGTGGTGCTTGCTGTTTGCATGAGTCTCTGTAGTATTTGAAAGGAACCAAACACCTGTTTCTAGCTGGGCCATAGCCTGTGTTCAGGATGAGGATGTGGCATCAGTGGTGTTGAAGACTTAGATGCATCTGTGGTTTAATGATGCTGCTATGGCCCTGGTGGCTGGTTCAGGAGGCCCAAGGGTAGGTGTCACTAACCACCTCAGGAGCCTGGGGTACTGCACTTCAGTACCCCAGAAAAAGAAGTTAAAGGAGCCCTTAAAATTCAGAAGAAAAACCTGAAACAAAGACAGCCTTCCTAACAAGCCATTAGTATGTAGGTACTAGACACACTAAGAATCCTTGTAAAAGGTGCAGGATGGGCTGGACAATTGAACCAGAGGTGGTTATTTAACATGGAGGTGAAGGGCATTCCTGCAATTGAACATATAGCCCAAGGTGCTTTTTCCAGGGCATCTGAGCCTTGGTAAAGATCAGGGAAAGGGCACTTAGAAGCCTCAATTAAAGTTAACTGTTGAGAATGTCTGGTCAAACCTTCCCCATCTCATCCCTGGAGGAAGGTATAGGGTGAGCTCTCCACATTGCACCCGAGAAAACACCACACACACAAGGTAGAAAGAGGTCTAATAACTCCTCCAGGACAGACAGATCTTCTAAAATTGCCTGAAAATAGTTTGTTCAGTCAAACAAATCATGGATCTCACATGATCATGGCATGATCTTCATTGCATTATTTACTGTGTGATTGGTAATGGAAATTTCACATGACTAGTTTGATGCCAAATTTCAAAAATGCCCAAATAGGCAAGACTCAGCCTCAACTGGTAAGAGAGAAGACAACTATCTTGCCCATGGCCACAAGTCTAACCTCAAGGTCATTTGGGCCTTGACACTCCTGCTGCCATCATAGCCTCACCTCCAGCTCCTTCTGCGACTGGTTGCTGCTCCTGTCATTCAGGAAGTTCGGCGAACTCAGACCCACCAATACCTCCCTGACACTTGCAGAGTTCCTATTTGATGGTTCCAGATCTAAACTTCCAAGAATGGAGAAAGGAAAGCCCCACAGGAGGGCTGGGTGAGTGGTGGAAGTGTGTTAGTGGCACTGATTGCCATTGGATGGGGTAAAGCAGGCCCTGGATGAGAGCTGGGATGCACACTCTCCTGTCATCATACCTAACCTGTATAATCCCTAAATTACATTGTTCTATTTACTCTTGGGAAAGTAACTGTATTATTTTCATAAAAAGGACAATATAGTGTCTAACTATAACTTGATCTTTTAAATGCATAGAAGCATGTTTGACCCATAAAGCAATATTGAAAAAATCAGAGAATAGATTTTTTGATGTCTTACCAATGTTTCCCACCATTGAAGGATAATTATTATTATTATTTAATTATTGATACATTTCTAATACATTTTTACACCTGAAATTTAGTTTGATTTTAACATTCATTTATCCATTCAACAAGCAATTTATTGTTATTATTCTTGACTCTCAATGTGTAGAACTGTGCTAGATGCTGGGAAAATAATGATGAACAATGGAGTATACAGATAAATAGGGAAAAGAGAGTGAACAAGAAATTACCGTGCTGGTACATGGCCACAAAATCAGAGGAAAGGAGAGACTTTACCTTCCATAACCCCTACAGTGGGTACTTAGAGTCATGAGAGTGATGCAAGTTGGGGATTACACATTCACCTGTTTTCATCAAAGCATCTCTCAGGCCTCAGATCATCTCTCTTATCTGTAAGCTTATTGGAGTGTATACCATCTGTTTCTTCCCACTGGAGTGCCAGTTCCTTAAAGGCCAGAGCTCC
Organism: Uropsilus gracilis; assembly: GCA_004024945.1. Classification (NCBI taxonomy): domain Eukaryota; kingdom Metazoa; phylum Chordata; class Mammalia; order Eulipotyphla; family Talpidae; genus Uropsilus; species Uropsilus gracilis. Next base: position 63,475 of record PVHY01004809.1, on the reverse strand, counting down.
TCTGATCTTGTTCACTGCTGTAGCCCCAGCTCCTAGGTTAGGCTTACTTCTTAATAGTGATGTCCAACACATACTTCTTGCGTGGCAGGCACTTTGTTAACACATGGTGGTTACATGTGTTAGTTGGTTGTGTCCTCAAGGCTTTGATTAGTGACTGTGACATATTCTGTGAGAGATTCAGTTAATAATCACATTGTCTGGACTCCACAGAACCTCCCTCACCGCCTCCCTTCCCCAGGAGAATTCCCAGAGTGTATAGTTTCAGAGAGCTACAATACTTCCCACCAGTATACGGTTGGCACTCTGCAGTAATCGCACCAGTTGACTTCTCATTTGTTCCAACTAGTACCTAGGTTTTCATGAGCACTGTCATCACACACTCATTCAGGTGCACTGCTGCATGTTTTCTGTAGATTTTCCAGTGGCAGGACCTACAATCTTAAGTGTAGACATTTGGCCTCTCCTGGGAGCAGCTCCCACCTTGCTGAAAAATGACTGTTGGTTTTCCCCCATCCCCAGGCCCAGAAGCAACACCTCAGATCCATGGGATCCTCTTGGCTCTGCTTTTCTGTATCAGTGGGCCGGAAACGAAACAGTTTTGTGAGTCTCCAAGGGGAAATGATCAAGAAAGCTGGAATTGGAAGTAGACTAGGACAAGGTTCCAGAGGTGATGGCAAAGTTCTAAGTTCTAAATTCCCTTTAAGAAAGAGAGATGGTGGCAAGTAAGAAGTAGGAATGTTTGGGTCAAATGGCCCAGGCATGCAGTTGGTCAGCACTTTAATTACTGGTCTAAGTGGTTGGGTTGCTAATGAACCATTGTTTACGTGTGCTGAAATGTGTACCTCTGAGCTGGCTTCCTGAGCAGTCTGCTAGGCACTTTCTGGACGCTCTTGTGAGGGCACCTGCCTGCCCATCAACCACTCCAGCCCTGAGCCAGCAGGATTTCCAGGCCTTCATGCGCAGGTACCAGCCAGGTGCCCCTTTCTGTAGGTGGTAACTAGATAGGCACTATTGGGTACGCTGAACCAGGTCAAGACAGTGAACTCTTTCAGACAGACTTGCCTGATCTGAACTATCCTGTCTGGGTAGACTGTACAATTAATGTGCTCCACCTTGTTTGGAGCAGGGGAGGAACCCAGCTTTACAGTAACCTCTCTTATAGGTTCTTAGCTATTGTGTTGGGCGCACGTATAAAAACTTTTGAAGGTAGGGCAAGATTGTATTCCATGCCCGACCTCTTCCTCCTCCCCTTCCTTACTCTTCCTCACCTTTCCCTTCTCCTTGTCCTGTTCCTCCTCCTCCCCCCTTCACCCTTTCCTCCCTCTCCTCTTTCTTTTCCTCTTCTCCTCCCCCTTCTCTCCTGGTCTTTCTTTTGGTGACTAGATGCTGTATTGTTACTGGCAGAGTCAGTCTTAGAGCCACATGGAGAGTTTTAGTCATTTACACTGTAGTATATGTAAGTTTTCTTGAGTCAGTTGATGTTTTTATATATTAATTTGAGGCTCAACTGCTGCTTTTTTTTTTTTGAGACTAAGTCTCACTGTTTTTGCCTGTGGAACCGCAGGCTCATGTTGCCGTGGTACTCAAGCAATCCCCAGCCTCAGCTTCCCAGGTAACTGGGATTACAGGTGCGTGCCACTACACCCAGCTATTTTTGGGGGGACTAGGTCTCGCTATGATCATGATCCCCAGTCCCAGCCACAACTCCATAGGCTGTCACTTACAGGCACATGCCATTGTGCTGGGCTCAACTACTGCATTTATTATTTGAGGCATTTAGGGCAGGTATAGGGGGACTTTGGAGGTTGGAGAAAGACCTTTACCTCTCAAATAATACCTAGGATTTGGCTAGGAATTTAGGTGATAGTCCTGGGAAACAGATTTTTTTTTTTTTTTAAATGCATCTAATCCCTTCTCTTTAGCAGAGGATTAGACGTTTTCGGACATTCTGGATAGCCTAAACATAATTTTGAGTTGTTTGTTAGAGGAAACAAAGTCCCCACAAATTTTAAAAAATTATAATTTTCCTGGTGTTTGAAAGAGCATGGCAGAGACAGCTGTGGAGGCTTTCATGTGCCATGCAACCAGGACCTTGGGCTCCTTGAGGTGTCTTGCACTTCGGGGACCTTGCCAGTTGTAGAGTCCTAGACTCACTCCATCCTCTGTGCTGAAGTAGTGTGATGGTTTGACAGAAGCTCTCTGAGGGTCTTTTGGTTAGGAGACAGGTTTACAGTAGGTTGCAAAGGTCAGGATCTAGTTGGTTTAGGCTTTAAGTCTGTGATCCCTGTGAAATCTGCTGGTCTTTGTCCTCAGTTTCTGACACAGAGCTTCTAAAATCCTTGGAATTTCTTATGTGGCTGGAGTGATAGGAGCATCTTTTGTTATTCATAACCCCCTCCCCCTTTTAGCCAAACCTGAGTGTGACTCTTGGTGGACCTCTGGATAGCTATGGGGGCTGGTTGCCAGAGAACTGTGTGATTAGACTGTTGTAATTTCATTCCCACTCCCTTAACCTTTGAATTGCAGAGAGGGGCTGATGATGGTGTTAAAATCACTAGTGGCCAGTGATTGAACAACACTGCCCAGGTAATGACTGAGAACTTCTGGGCTGGCAAGCACTTTGTGATGTTGAGAGGATGAGGACCCCTGAGAGGGCATGGAAGGCCTGTGCATTCCCTCCACCCTCAACCCTTGCAGCTCTTCCATTTGACTATTCCCCAACTGAATCCCTTAAACCAGTAAGAGTAAAATGTTCACCCAACTTTTGTGATACATTCTAGGAAACTGTCAAACCTGAGGAGGGATTTGTGAGAACCCCCAACTTGTAGCCAGTATAGGTAACAAACTGGGACTTGAAGCTTGCATCAGAAATTGGGGCATCTTGTGGCCTGAGCCCTTAACCTTTGGGGTCTACACTAATTCCAGGAAGTTTAGCATCAGAATTGAATTGCTTTATAAGACACCCAGTTGGTGTTAGAACTGATTACCAGAAGTGTAAAGAATAGCCCTTCCTTCAATCCAGAGCACACTTGTCTAGAGACACAAGGATGTTGACTGGCGTAGAATCATGCCCTATTCTGTCTTATTCATTAATAATGACCTCAGAGTGAGGAAGAAGGAGTACAAAGTGCTAAGAGTGGTCCTTTCTAAGTCCATGAAAATAGCCTCCCTATAGTGACCATGTTCTTCCCAGAAGCTCTGATTTACTTCCTGAGACCCTGTGAGGTGGCGACCCACAGTTGTGGGAGTAAAGGGGAGTCCACTGTGACGTACAGGCCAAGCAACCAATTTCTTATGACTCATTACCTTGGTGGTGACACAGGCTTTTTGGAAAGTCGCCTTGTGTAATCAGCAGCTGGGCACAGCTCACCCGTGACCTAGGAGGTTGGCAGCAGCTGAGCACACACCAAGGGTCAGGCAGGGAAAGCTTCCTGGGCTCAGGCTGACAGAGGGTAATGTTAACAGGGCACTCAGAAGTCTCAAAAGAGCACCATTCTGTGTTCAGACTCATCATGCCCAGAATCCAGGTTTGTTCTAAGACATTGTTTCCCTCACATCAGACTGCAGAGAGGGATGACTTCCAGGAAACCCAACTGGTTATTTAGTTCCTGTGGCCAACAGGCATGCCTGAAGGAGTTACTCAGAATGTGTTGTTGCTATTGCTTCCTTCTCAAGCCCTACCTGCTCCTTCATGTGCCAGTCGCACCCCTCATTGGAAGTGTACACACAGACCCAGCTGGCTTCGTTTGAGGACGCATGGGGTATTAGTCATGTTCCGCCCAGGTTATTTCTCCCAGAAGCTGCAAGGCTGCGTTGATAACAGTCTAGAGAAAAGATGCAGGTGGGAAAATAGGCTTCGTTCTTGCTGGACCCTTCACCTGTCTTTGGGGTTCCTCCATGACCTAATCATTTTTCAGGTCTGGCCCAACCCAGCTGTCAATACAGAGTATCTGCCCCTTTTCCCTTCCCCAAGCATTTTCCCTCCGCGAATCCTATTGCATCTTTTACAGATTGTTCACAGTGCTCTTTTTCAAGTTGAGATATAATTCAAAGTATGCAAGTTTTGACAAATAATTGTCAAATTTTCATGTAACCTCCACCGTAATCCAGAATAAAATCCCCCCCCCCAATTTCCTCATACCCTTTTGTAGTTAAACCCCCAACCCCTGGCAGTCTGATATCTCTCCCAGTGTTTTGCCTTTGCAGGAGTATCTTGCAAATGCAGTCATGAAGTAGGTGTCCTTTGCAGCCTGGCTTCTGGCCTCTCACAGATGGTATATGTTGTACGTATCAGGGCTCCTACCTTTTCATTGCTGAGCACTCATGGCTTTTCATCCATAGCTCTGCTTGGAACCCTTGCACCTATCCAGACATCTGAATACTTTTCTGTTTCATTCCTTTTTGCCAGCCAGGCTCCTCGTGAGCCCTGTCTCCCCAACCTTCACACAGAGGCACTTGACAAAGTGTGGTGTTCAGGCAGTGGTGTGTCAGTAGTGATCTTTGATCCTTAGCAGAGAGGTGGAACTCTGGATGGTCTGGGGGCCAGCAGAGCCCCTGAAGATGTTAGACAGGCCTGTACCCTGGGTTTCTCTGCTGGTCTCTGCTCAACTTCTCTTTAGCATGCGACCTGGAAAGACACCAGAGATGAGCAAGAAGCAGGTTCTTGTAAACCACCCCTGCCCTCATTTTGGTGTCTGTGATGGGTGAGGTGCCAACACTAGCTAGGGGACTTTGCAGGGTTTTTGGTGGATTCCTGACTCTACCTCCCAAGATTCCATGTCTTGAATTAGTGGGAGTGTACTCCCCATGTGCCTGTCTCTTTCCTCCTAAACTGGAGAAGCCACTTTGAGCCTTGTTTTCACTGAGTCACAGCTGCACTACTTAAAAATAGATCTAGGCTCTCCGCCCTGTGACGCCCTGCTCACCTCCAGTTGACGCTGGATTGCTTATGCACCCATTTGGAGGAGCTTGAGTTTGGGGACCATTTATATTCCAGGATCTTGTTGCCGTGACTCCTGAAGCAGTAAGGGTAAGATAGCAGTGGGATAGCAAAAACCGGCATATATTAGGAAGACTCTGGGTGTGGCTTATTGTTTGGGAGACTCTGGAGTTCAGGGCAGTTCCTGTAATCCAGTGGAAATGATTGTTCATTTGCTCTAGTGACAACAACTCAGTTGTAAAGCCACAGGGTTTGAAATCAGACTGGCCAGGGTTCAAGCCATGAGTCCGCTTCTTGTTGGCTGTGACTGTAGACAGTTACATGGCTGCTCCTTTGTATATTAACCACCCCACTGGCATGATTGGCCCTGTGTGTAAAGTATCTCAGAGGACCCAGCATACACTAGGCCCATGCATGACCACTGCTACTATAGCCACCTTTATTCTCACTATCTCCTTTCCTCAGCAAGCATTACATTCATTGGACATCTAAGCAAAGAATTAGAGATTCTGAAAGAAGGGCATAGGAGTCCAAATGCATGTTCTAGTGCTGGTCACATCTCCTCATTTTTATTGGTCTTCAGCCACTACTGTGTCCTTAAATTACTTCAACAGCTGCTCAAGTAGGGCTGATAACTCGAGACTCACCAGCCACAAGAGGACTGTAACTGAGCTTAAAATAGAGATGTGTCCCTTGACTGTTACCAAGGGTGTGTAGGCCCCTGACTGGCAGGCCAGGCTGTCCTGCACCCAGGGTGAACTGGATTCTGGGCAGCTGGAGGCTGCTGAACTCCCCTCCAGAGAGCCCATTCTCCCTGAGGCCAGCCAGGCTCCCTTGATCCTGAAACCTTGAGGGTATGTGTCCTCTGCCTTTTGTCCCATTGCTGTATGACCTGAGGTGATTGACCTTTCCACAGAGAATGGAAGCCTGGGGAGGGTGTAGGGCTGGACATGGTAGCCAGCACTGTAGGTTTGCAAGGCTATCTCAATGTGGCTGCACTTTAGGGGAGTAAGGGGAGTCACTGAGAGGCATTTTTAATGGTGGAAAGTGAGGCAGCCTGCCTAAGAAAATGAAGTAGGAGAAGGGCTCAGAAAGAAAAGGCCATGTATTTGGTTGATCTTTTTGCTTTGTAAGCCCCAAATCACGTCATTGTGTCTAAATATAAGTGTGCCAGAGCCAACTAGAAAATGCCCACAGAGTGAGGGCCCACTTTTTGAAAGGTCAGGTCCTTCCCATTCAGAGAAGATGCCCAGACGGGTGACTGTGTCCAGAGCAGTATTCCTCTGTGATCTTAAATGTGTCAGTGACTGCTTCCTCCATGGTCTCCCCCATGCAGGTGCCACCATGGAGTCTGACCTCTGTTGACTGGACCCAGGCAGGCGGCACAGAGCCAAGGAAGGTGGCCTGCAGCCAGTCATCATGGCTTCCTGTAGTGCAGAGAACCAGCTCCAGAGAATCATCCGAGATTTACAAGGTACGGTTAGGTACAGGGCATACTGGGTATGGTTTTGAAAGGGTGGTAGCTGCGCTGTTGCTATTGCCTGCTGAAATTCATTCCTTTCACTTTTTGTTCTCACTATGAGTAATTTGAACCCATGGAACACATCATGTTGAACTATTCGGGGGCTCGGATGTCCTCCCTGGTGCAGCTGAGAGAGCCTGCCTAGCCCTTCTTGCAGAACACTGTAAAACCCATACTGTAAATAAAATCAAAATCCTTTCTGGGTCCAGGTCTAATTTCAGTTTGTTTGTATGTGTGTTTTCAAGTTACCTGTTAAGTCTTTGGCTGAGTCACGCGCCCCTGGGATCTTGAGTTGGCTCCCTTAGGTAGGAATATTTTTCCTTCTTCTCAGCAGGAAGACGAGACACCGGTCTTACTTGTTTTGCTCTTGCACTTGGTTCTGACTGGCAGATGGTGTGTTGCCAGTGACACACAGCAGCTCCAGGCTTGTTGTCTCCTAAATGTTCTTGAATTCGTTGGAACCTGTCTTGCTGGACAAAGGCAGGGCAGGGCAGGGAGCAAGCAAAGAGGAGCAGATTCCAGAGAAGAGGTACTGTTTTCTCTGGCTGCAGAGTTTAGAACCTGAGTTCTCCCTTCTAGGTGATGTTTCAAGGGTCAGAATTTTGGCAATTTTCTATCCCCCTGCAGCTCCCCAGGTCTAGTCTGGCAAGCCTCTTGGAACTTCAGTGCATTTGCTGCAACACAGCCTGAGACTGACCACTTCCCCCATAATGCAGAGACCACAGTTATAGTCTTCCTGACTATAACTGAAGGCAGGAATCACTCAAAGTGATTATCACTATGGCCTCTCATACCAAGACCCATCTGGCCAGAGGTGTCCACAGTGTAGTCCTTATTCCAAGATCAAGTCAATAAGCTGCTTTCTCAGGCTTGTCTTCTATTACATAGTGTTTTGGGCTATTCATAGCTAATATTTACATGGTGTTTCCTTTGTGCCAGGCACTGCCTTGTGCATGACTTAAGGATAATGACCCATGGAGCACTCTTACTTGGTCCCATGTGTTGGGAATCATTATTATTCCCATTTTGCAGATGTGGAAGCAGGCACAGAGTATTCAGTGACTTCCCTAAGGTGTTTTCCCAATTGGAAACACACACCTGGTGATAGAGTCTGTGTTTATAACCACATCTGTCTACTTTCAGCTAAAATATGAGATGCTTTTTTCATCATCATCATCACCATCATTGTTAGGCAGAGACACACACACACACACACACATTCAGTAAATCTGGGTCTACCACTGGCTTTCTGGGAATTTTTCCCCAGAGCAGTTCAATTTTTGCAGACTTCAGTGTTTGAATCTCCAAGATGACCCTGCATCCCAGATGTTTTTATGTGGAGGGAAGAGAGGAAAAGAGGAACCTCACAGTGCTCTATTAAATAAGAAAGATAAGCAGAGGCCTGACCCATAATAGGCACTTAGTAAACTGAAGCAGGTATTGTCTTTCTTGGAATTGTTATCATTTCTATTGTTTGTACCTTCTGGGTTGTTTTGAAGACTGGACTTACCTGTACTGAGTGGTAGGGTTAGAGTGAAGAACGAGAAGAAACATGATGAGATTAAAGGATAAAGCTTTCTAGATTTCAGTATTAAGGGACTCTTGACTGATCCACCCAGGCTGCAGACATTTATTGACAGAGTGCAAATGACAAGGCCCACATACTGGGTATTGAGGGGTGACCCAGAACTGCCCAGTTGGTGGGCTATGGTAAAGTAACCATGTGCTCTCAAGGCGCATGCCCCCTGGGCTACTCATAGCTAATATTTACATGGTGTTTCCTATGTGCAGGATAATGACCCATGGAACACTCACATTTGGTCCTGTAAGGTGGAAATCCATGACATGGTGTTTGCCTGCCACTTTCCATTGCTGAGGGGCTTTGCCATCATTGACCATGTACTCCTCATGCTTCCAGGTTACTCTGCTTCTCTCTGAGGGTAATCTCCATCTGTTACATGTTCCTGTTCATTGTCTTAAAGATGCTGTGACAGAACTAAGCAATGAATTTAAGGAAGCTGGGGAACCCATCACAGATGACAGCATCAGCTTGCATAAGTTTTCTTACAAACTTGAGTATCTCCTTCAAGTAAGTAATGTGTTTCTGCTATTGTCTCTTGTCTCCCTCATGGGTGACTTAGCATTCAGGGTGTAGTTCAGAAAACTCAGTGGAGCCATTAAGCCCTCCTGCTTGACTGAAGATCAGAGTAGTCCACAGCAGAAGCTCAGGTCTCTAGGTGCCATCCTCTGGGAGGAATGGAATATTGCCCCTTATGATGACTTTGGGAATTTCCTTTGAGTTTCACTTCGTCCTAAGTCAGGTCACAAATTTGGGATCTTAACTTTGGGGTGATAACACACTATGGAATCTCCAAAACAGGTACAAATATGTCTACCATTAATCATACATTTTTTTATGTCGCCCCTCTGAAGATGCCTCTGTTCTAGAGTCTTGCTGCTCTGAATATGGTTCAAAGACCAGAGCAGCAGCATCACCAGGAATGTGAATATATAGAAATATATTTCTGGTCTGCTAAATGCTGTCTCTGGAGTCAGCCCAGGAAGTTTATTTTAACAGACCCATAAGCAGTATAATGCTTATGTCCTCTTTATTCAAGAAGCACAGAGCTAGAGAAATCTGCAAATGTGGATAAGTGCTGGCAGCTACAATAGACAGGAAGGAAATGGACTACTGTGTTAATATGTCATGAGATGTTATCTTAAGGTGGTGTTATAAAACTTATGCTATAGAAAGATACTGCTATATAATTTTGAACATCATTAGTTTGCAACATCACATCCTACCAAAGCATATAGGATGGTAGCCCAGTGGAGGAGTTGCCCCCATTCCCTCCATTGTGCTGAAGGTCTCATCCTATACATGCCTCCTGAACTAATTCTCAGCTTTAATTGTAAAAAAATGTGGATTTTTTTTTCTATTAGACCATTTTGGTTTTGAACTTGACTTGCAGCTGACTTTTTTTTTTTAATTTATTGTATGTTTATTAAAACAATACTGAAATTTGAGTAACTAGGATAAATGTCCTAACTCATTGAGAAATAGTTAAAACTCTTTATGTTGTCCTTAAGACTCTCCCTTGTATGTTTTTAACATGTGTGGGTCTTCCACCCAGCTCTAGGCACAGAAGTCCCTTCAAGAGATAATCTTTTGGGGACCATTACCTGTTTACTACTGCTAAGTCTTACCATTTATATGACCTTAAGCCAGGAAACTTTTAGTCTCATTTTCTCATCTATAACATAGAGATTATAACACCTTCATTTGCCAATTAATAGAAATAATGCCAGTAAAGGACCTTGCTGGGCAATTAAGAATCCATTATTACATATTGAAAAGATGGAAAGAACAGCAGTGTTCCTCTCTCTGTCTCTTCTCTAATCAGTTTGATCAGAAGGAGAAGGCCAGCCTCCTGGGCACCAAGAAGGACTACTGGGATTACTTCTGTGCCTGCCTGGCCAAGGTGAAAGGAGCCAATGATGGAATCCGCTTCGTCAAGTCTATTTCAGAGGTAGGTGAGATAGCCATCAACCTTACCTCTACTCTCCTCAGATCAAGTAATGCCTTGAGTCTAGAAATAAATTTAGTTTAAAATTTTAAACACCTAACCAAGGTTGTGAGTCAAAGTCAAAGTCAAGACAGTTTAGAAATAAATTTAGTTTTAATCCTCATTTCCCAGGATTATGAAATGCTTATATTGGCTTCTTGTTGTTTAGTTTCCTCCTGTTGTAATGTGTTCAAATGTTTAGACAGTCGAGGTCAGGGAAACTGACATGTAGAAGCAAAAAGCCTTCCCTGCTTGCACAAACACAATTGGTTTCTCGATGATAGGCACAGATTCCCCTTCCCATAGATCCAGTTCTCTCATTTCTGTTGAAGACTCTGCTTTCTGGGCTTCATTGGCTGGAATGATTCAGAATGTCACTAGGCTGCCTGTGTGGTTAACGTTGATAATTTGTTGTTGTTCAGGCCAGCTGGAGACCTAGGGACCCTTTGGGGTAGGAGGCAGCCATGTGGGCTAATAAGGAAGCCAAAGGCTCTTGTAAACCAATTCTAGAGCTTCCGAGTGGGCCTAGCCTGGGCTGTGTGCATTTCACCTCCATGGACAGGATGAGACACGGTTCAGCTCAGCACCAGAGAATATGACCTGGTTGAAAGCAGAATCAGTTGTCTTGTACTTAACATACTTCCTGTTCTATACCAACCTTTTGTTTGTGAGTCTTGATTAGGTACTTACAATTTTAAGGAATTAGGTAATGAAAGCGGACCTGTCATCTCAAAAAATGAAAACAAAAACAGTGCAGTATTTTTATTCATAGCAGGAAGGATTGTTCTCTTTCCCAAAGGATGTGTAAAAATACCACTTAAAATAAGTACCTCCCTTCATCTATAAAACCAATTCAGTTAATAGGCCTGATTGAAATAAAGCCTCAAATGTTTACTGTTTAAAAACTTTTAATGTTAAAATGGATGTTTTGTTGGAAAGGACAGTTCCCTCCTTTGGGAGTTTATAGACTTGGGCTTTTAAAGGAGGTTCTTATTAAATTCTAGGGAACTGGTATGTGCATGTGTGACTTACAAGCTTCGCTTCATTATGTCCTCATCAACCTCAGCTTACTGGTTATCACCTCTTGCTTGCACTTTGTTCTCCCCTCACTCATCAGTCAAAAAATTATTTGTATGTGAGATGTCATCAGGAGTCTCCCCTGGGCATCTGTCAGGGGAGACATGTATGCAGACATGCGATGGCAGTTTGTATAAAGCCAGTAACCCCAAACCCATAAAACTCACTTGAAGAAATGTTTTAGAGCTCGTGTAGTTCATGAGATTTCATACCTTTATTTTTCAAGCTGTGGTATTTAATTTAATCAACAATAACAAGACCTAGAGCTCTTAACCCAAAGGTTCTCTATACCAGGATGTTTACACCATGATAAATGTGCCAGAACTTACAACCCCACCACATATTTCCTGTCCTCACCAGTCTTTGAGTCGATTAGTACCATCATTTGGTCAAACCTAAACCATAGGTGTCCCTCCCTCACCACAAAGTGAAGCCATGGGGAAGGTATGGGTCATTGTTTACCTGCTCAGTGCCAGAACTGATAGAACAAGGGCATATGACAGGTTGAGCAGCTTTGAGTTCAAACCGGCTTATTGTGAGCTTAGGGAGCATCAGGATTTGCAAACTGGTCTCAGATGTCTTTTGTGATTCTCCTCTTTATTTCATACATCTTGGCAGCTGTGTGCCCACAGATGGTAGAACTCTATTTTGGCAGAATTTCTCATCAGCATTTCTCACCTTCATCTCAACAAGCTTCCAGAAGGCTCTTTAGGAGCCATATTTTTCCACTGTGGGTAGATGTTTTAAAGATAGGCTTGCACCTGAGCCTTCCTGTGCTGCCACCTCAGACTTTCTGAAACACAATCATGTCTGTCTTTTCATTACCTGGAGACACACCTTTTCCTGGTCACCTTCTGACTGAATATTGAATGAAGGATGTAGCATGTTGGAAAAGAAATAATTCCAACCAGGGAAGCTTGACAACCATTTACTGATGGTTAAGGACACAAAGGAAGCAGTAAGACATCCACCCAAACATCTTTAAAGTCCCCTTTATGCACATCTGCCTTGCCTTCCTTTCTTTTCTGCTTTCCATAAGGGTTCAAGCCAAATCCTTTAGACTTCTTCCCCTATAGCTATTCTCCCAACACCTTAAAAATGAGCCCAAGTGTTTTTCAAACTGAGACCATCTCCTGCTCCTCAAGCATACTTCTCATGTGGGAGGGACTCAGGCCCTTTTTTGACCTTCAAGTATTAATCTGGATATTGCAAAGTAAATCAGTTAGTTTCCTATCTGACTCCAGACCTGGAGGTTGCATGGAGCCAAGGAGGGAGAATAGCATTCTAGTAGAACCCACATGTCTGCTTTGACAGGTTTGATGGAGTCTACAGATTGTTTCCAGATGGGGGCCTTCCAGAAGTCCACCCACTTCAGGTGGCCTCCTCTGGGGTGACATTATCAATCATTTTCTGTCCTTCGAGTAAAACTACTGTGTAGGGTAGAATTGGGTGATGCTTTCTGTCCTGCTTCTGTTTTGTGGAAGCCATCCATGAGGCCAGTCTATAGAGTTAACAGCTCATCATGTCTATGTGATCTGCTTTTTCCAGCTCCGGACGTCTCTGGGAAAAGGAAGAGCATTTATTCGCTACTCCTTGGTACACCAGAGGTTGGCAGACACCTTACAGCAGTGCTTCATGAACACCAAAATGACCAGGTGAGTATGTCACAGTGCCAGGGCCTTTTCCCTTAGCATTCAAGAATGAACTGGTCTCCTCACTGATAATGACAACTGCGGCAGCGATGCCAGTTTGCGGCACACCCTGCCATAAGAAAAGCCCTTCCATATCTGTCATCCTCTTGTACCCTTCCTAACACAGCCTTTGATGTGTGGGGGCAGGTAGCACTGAGTTTTTATAGGTGAGGAAAATGAAGCTGTAGGGGGCTTAAATGCCCTTTCTTAGGCCCCATCAATACTGAGTCATAAATTAGGAACATGGTCCAGGTCTCTCAATTGATAATGCAGTGTAGGTTTCCCTGATGGGTGGCCTGTCCTTGCTTCTGGCACTAATGGACATATACCCCTAGCTATCTAGACTAGGGAGTTGCAACCTTGACCTCTCAGCAGAATCTTATGTGGGTTTTTCACATGGCTGACCCTGGGGCCTCATCAGAGACTCCCCAAGTCAACATCTGCTGGGTGTGTCTGGGCTCCCTGGAGATTGAGAATGGCAGCCAGATTGGGAGCATTGATGGTGCCAGGTTGTCCCTGTGCCTGTTATGCTGGAGCCTGGGCAGGGCTAGAGGAAGCATGTAAAGGGGAGAGTAGACATCAGATAAGGAGTGGTCAGTCTGGTAGCTATCAGCTACACCTCTTTGGGTTGTCCCGCATCCCTTATCCAGCTCTGCTTCCCTCTCCCTAGGGAATGTTTTTTCCAGTCGGTAACATAAAATCACTTCTGTATTTTAAAAAAATGTTGAGGAAAACAATTTTGGTTCATTTTTGTCATGTTTAATCTTGATTTGCAAAAAGATGTATTTCTCACAAACCTAACAGATCTTGTGAATTTCTATGACTTGAGAGGTTATTTTGCTTTAAAGGTTATTTTGTTGTAGGTGTTTTGTGAAAACTATTGGCTTGACTTCCAGTGTGTCACACTTCCCAGATATATCAACCGCATCGCTCTTGAAACTTATCAGTGTCTTCCTTTTTAAATCTTACATATGAAATAAAACAGCCACTACCTTGAAGTGCACCACTTTCAAATTCTATGGCTTTTAAATTGATGTCTGGACAAAAATTAGTAGTAAGTTCAGTGTTCTATATCAAGTGAGTTCTCCAGAAGGAGTAGGGGTTTATTTTCAAAAAGGAAGTTGTCTATCACGTCATCTGCCATTTCTTGGCAGGTAATTGAGATTTATGGTCTCTTTATTTCCCTTTTGGGAATTAGGTATCATATAAATAATAATGAATAAGCATCTAGTTCTTTCCGTTTTCTTGAAGGAGAACAAGTTTATGTGAGAGTTATGACTTCAACAGTGAACATGAGATTGGTGTGTGTCTTTAATTAATTTAATAACCTGAGTTAGAATTTGATGAGGCAGAGCCATGAGAAAGGAGTAGTTAAATTCAATTCTGTCCTTATCTTATTTGCACTTATAATTAATACCCTTTAATGTTTCTACAGTGACTGGTACTATGCAAGAAGCCCTTTCCTGAAACCAAAACTGAGCTCTGATATTGTGGGCCAACTCTACGAGCTGACTGATGTCCAGTTTGACCTGGCATCAAGGGGCTACGACCTGGATGCTGCCTGGCCAACCTTTGCCAGGTACTTTGAAGAATTGCTTATTTTAAGGGTAGGGGAAAGATGACTGCAGTTTCTACTCAAGGCAGTTTTGCTTGCTCAGTAAACTGATTGAAGTATTGTAGCCCTTATGCCTGCTAACTTTTTTTTTTTTTTTATAAAGTTTATTCTGGTTGACAATTTAGGCCATAGACATGTACATGAAAATTCCATAAAAGGGATGAGTATGTGGGGGGTTTAGGAGGGGTGAAGACGGGAGGGAGTGATCAGGGAGGGAAGGTGGTGTGTGGTCCCCAGGGAATACAGAGATGTGAAACACACATATAAAAAAATTAATTAATTAAGAAATAAAAGGAATCAGTACAGTTTCTATGCTGGGGAGAAGCAGCTCTCCTGTCTACCTGGCACTATGCAGATGACTCTCTTTTTCTCCAGTCCCTAATAATTTTTTTAATTTGCATATATATTTATATTTATATTACATTATTCCATTATTGTGTACCCCGGGGCTTTCCCACTTCACTAACATTTGTTAACCATCCTGATCTTTTGTGCTCTTCACCTCTCCCACCTTCTTCCCCCTCCTCCTCTCTTGCTCCATGGTTCAGTCCCCTTGGTTGTTTTCATTCTTTCTTATTCGTTTGTTTGTTTTTCCCTATATCCATCATATAAGTGAGACCATCCTGTACTTCTCTTTTTCTTTTTGACTTATTTCTGCTAATATGAGTCTTTCTAGTTCCATCCAGGTTGCTGCGAATGACGTGTTTGTCCTCCTTGATTGATGTGTAATATTCCATCGTGTATATGTACCACATTTTTTTTAGCCTGCTAACTTTTAAGGCTATTGAATTGTGACTAATGCATCTGATAGCCTTACCTTAAACTGACCTAACTAGCCTGGTGATCCAAATAGTGAAGATGCATATACAAAAAGAGTTGTTGTTATTGTTGTTTTTTTAAAGTATATTTGGGGTCTTGTTGGTGTTGGCATGGTGGGGAGGGGCAAGTGGGCTTTTGTTCATTCATGTTCTTACTGGGTTATCACGGAGACCTTCCTGGAGTAAGAAAAGAAGTGAAAGCTAGAGTACATGCACATAGGGCCACTGCAAAGATTGCTGTACTTTCATTTCTTGCACCAGTATGGCGGCAGAGTCCTCACAACCACTCTAGAAGAAAGAGGCTGCACAAATATGCTTTGAAAGTAGAGGATTTGCTCACATGCTAGTGGACAGCATGGCCAAGGCCTCGTACTGCAGTCAGATTCCCATCCTGCATACTTTGTTGTGCTTCACTGTTTTTGAGAAAGTGTTCCTGATTCCAATTCTCATATGTTTTATTAAACACTTTTGATGTAGATTAAAATACCAAGTATAAGACAAACCATAGACCAACCACCTGGATTTAATTGCTCACATGTTGTCAGACTTACTTCCCATGTCCTTTTTGAAACTTTTTGATTTTGAAATTATTTCAGAATTACAGATAAGTTGCAAAAATAACAGCAAGTACTCATCTTCACCCCAGTTCTCCAGCCATCAGTATTTCACTGTAACCCTTCGATCATTCATTCTCTATTTATCTGTTGCTGTATTTCCCAAACCACTTGAGAATAAGTTACAGAGTTAATATTCCTAAGTGCTTCACTTTTCTTAAAATTAAGGACATCCTCTTGCATAGCCTCAACACCAGTAGTAAAATCAGGTAAATTAACATTGATACAATCAATAGACTTTATGCAAATTTTAAGAACCATTCCAAAATGATCTTTTGTAATCTAGGATACAATGCAGGCACCTGTTGATTGAACTTAATGTTGTGATTAATTTTCATGTGTCTCTGATTCTCTTTAATTTGGAACTGTTTCTCAGTACAGACCAGTTATTTTGTAAAATGTTCCTTATTTGAGTTTATCTTGTGTTTCCTAGTCATCAGCTTCAGCTTAAGCAGTGTTGTCAGGCAGGCATAAATGCTGTGTCTGCCTCATCTTACACTTTGCCAGGACACATGGTGTTGGTCTATGTCATTACTAGGAGGACAACTGTGATCACTTTGGTTAAGGCTGTGCTTGCCAGGTCTCTTGTAAAGAAACTATTTTTCCCTGCGTAACTAAACTGTATATTATGGGAAGATACTTGAGATTAAGTTATCCTGTTTGTTCTAGATTCTGTTAGTTTTAGCATCCATTGATAATTCTTGCTAAATCAATTACTATCTTGTTTGTCAAAGGAATTTTCTAAATCCATTATTCCTTCTTCATGAGTAGTTGTCATGTTTTATACAGACAATCTCTTCTTTATTCCTCATTTATTACTTGACATTAGTACTGACAGTTATTATATTTTGTCAGCATAATTACTTATTTTGAAGTTAATTCAAACTGATTCTTGCGGTGGATTTTTTTGTTATGTTTGATACGTTCTATTTTAGAAATAAAACATAAATCCCAATAAAAACTCACCCTATTGCCATCCTTTCCCCTGTCCTCCTTTACTAGAAGTAATTGATGCATGTTATTCCCAGATATTTTTGTTTTACTACACATGCATCTAAATTTTTTTGTGTGTATATACTTTAAATTTGTGTACATTGAATTACGAGATAGTTATTCTTTTGTAACATACGTTTACCATCCTACATTTTTTTGAGATTTTTATCGGAGTTTGCACATGATCTCGTGTAGATGGAGAACAGGGCACTGAGTAGCACACACTTGGGCCAACTTGCAGGGAGAACTTCCTCCAGTCCTTTGCAAACTGCTCTTGGCTGTTTTCCTGCTGCACTCATAGAACCTAGTTGTTCTAAAAAAGACCATAAAATCAGAGGCCCAATATTTAACTACCATTACCAGGAAAAAATGATTACCAACCAGAGGTGTAGGATAGTCTGTTGTGGGAATAAACTACAATGTATCTGTTTCCCTTCCTCTTAACTACATTGGTGCTGCCTAGAATTTTTCCATATGTCTCATTATGTACATGTGAGGCTATCTTCAGAGTAGGTACTAAGTGGAATTTTCTGGCTGGTGAAGACTAACAGTTTTAAAATGATACAGTTTTAGTTTAAGGAAAAGATTCTGGTTAAATAAAAATGTGTTTGCTTTGCAATACCTACTACAGGAGAGTGATCATGTAAGCCTTGGTGTTTCTGACTAGTGCTGCCAAGCAGCTCTGTCTGCAGTGAGGGCAGCGCTCCACATCTGTGCAGTGCAGTGCAGTTACATGAATTGAAAGCAGGTCTCCCAGCCACATCCCATGTGTGTAATGTAAGTGGTGACCAGGAGTTCCTGAGCGCAGTGCAGCCTTTGCTTACCAGAGGGATGGCTAAGTGATCCATACTTAGCAAGCAGACTATTGCAGGCACCAAAGCCTAAGGGAAACTTAACCCAAAAATTGGGAAATGCTATGTTCCTTAGTTCTTTTTTGGCAGCAGGAGGAAAGCCTTAACGTTTGGCATTAGTGTCCATCTGCCATGGACAAACATAGCTATGCTATTGCCCCCTACTACCACGTTCTCCCTGAGTGTTTGTGCCAGTGCATTTCCTGCTGTGATACAGATGTATGTTTCTATTTGTGGCTCCACAGGCGGACACTGGCGCCAGGCTCCTCTGCTTACATGTGGAAGCCCCCCAGCCGGAGCTCCAGCATGAGCAGTCTAGTGAGCAGCTACCTGCAGGTAATGACAGAAGCTTGGGGTCCCCTCACTGCAGGCCAGACAGGTGATGTCCTTTCCCTAGCAAGTTAGGATGAGGTTCTCAGGCAGGGCAGTGCAGCCCTTCAGTGATAGGATTGTTCCTAGAGTTCATGTCCCTAAGTAGAATCCGGGCCTTCTTGCAACTAAATTCTTTTAAAAGCTGTTAAAGTATTTCAAAAGAATCAGAGTAGCCCTATGGTGAAATCCTGTCACCACCCGGTTGTGTGAGCCTGGGAAGACGGCTTGATTCTTCAAGGCTTCAGTCTTCTCATTCAGAAAATGAGGACCCTACAGTCATTTTAGCTCATAAGATGGTTATGGGGGCCAGGTGAGGGGACACGACCAGAGCTTCAGGACATGACACAGGCAAGTGCTCAGCAAATGTTACTGGGGAGGGTTAGTTTTATAAGAAGTGTGAGTGTCATAGGTGTATATACCTTTGTGGGTAAGAACACTAAATCAGCAAGACAAAAAACTGATTATTGTTAAAAGCACTAAGAATAGAAGCTAGATGAACCTGTTACCCTGTCCTGTGGTTTAATTAACACAGAATCTGTAGGTATGGTGCAAAGGTGAACAGCAGTTTAAATGTAGCTTGATGTATCGATATGCCTAAGGCCATCTATCACAAATGCTGCAGGAGCCTGGGCGGGAAATGCGAGTGCTGCTTCTTGGGCATACATGTGTGGCATGTCTTGAGGGTGTGCCGCTGGCCTTCTCTGGCTGGCTCTGAGCAGAAGTACTCCAGTCCTGTCAGTACAGTGGACTAGCCTTAGTTCAGGTCATTACGATATTCTTATTTCTTTTACTTCTGTGCTCATTAAACTCTAGAGTTGTTCCAGGTAGCCTGTACTTGTCCACAAACCACTGTTTTTCCTCCCCAGACTCAGGAGATGGCCTCCAGCTTTGATCCGAACAGCCCAATAAATAATGAGGCACTGGAGGGCTTTGACGAGATGCGGCTGGAGCTGGACCAGTTGGAGGTGCGGGAGAAACAACTGCAGGAGCAGGTGCAGCAGCTGGACCGAGAGAACCAGGAGCTGAGGGCAGCTGTCAACTTGCAGGGAGAGCAGCTGCGACTGGAGAAGGAGAGGGTTCGTGCTGCCTCTGAGGACAACATTCGTCTCACTTGCTTGGTGACCGAGCTTCAGAAACAATGGGAGATCTCCCAAGCTACACAGGACACTGTAAAGGAGCTGCAGAAGTGCCTGCAGGCCCTTGAGCTGGGAGCAGCCGAGAAGGAGGAAGATTACCAATCAGCCTTTCAGCGGCTAGAGACCCTGCTGCAGCCCCTGGCTCGGGAGCTTGAGGCCACACGGGATTCCTTGGTCAGGAAGACCCAACAGTCAGCGAATGTCTCAGCTCAGCTGGGTGTGCCTGAGCAGAAGTTAGAGATGGCGCTGGACACGAAGGGGCAGCAAGAGCTCGTCCCCAGTGACTTGGCCCTGGAAGTCCAGGACCTGGGACAGAAGCTTCAAGCCCAAGAACTGAGCCCCAAGGCCAGTGAGCTCCATGTGCAGCAGAATGCCCGACTGGAACAGCTCACCAAGGAGCTGCAGCTAAAGGAGGAAGCCCGGGCTAGCCTGGAGTGCCTGGTAAAGGAGATGGCCCCTCTCCGGGAGGAGCTGGCTGGGAAGGGGCAGCAGGCAGCTCAGCTCCAACAACAGCTACAGGAGTCACTGGCCCACTCAAGCTCCCTGGAGAAGGCACTGGTGGAGATGAGGCAGCAAGAGCAGCAGCAACGGGAGGAGAAGGTGCTGCTGGAGCAGGAGGCCAGAACCCTGACGCGGCAGCTGCAGCTCTTAGAGACCCAGCTGGCGCAGGCCAGCCAGCATGTGAGCGACCTGGAGGAGCAGAGGAAGCAGCTCATCCAGGACAAAGACCACCTCAGTCAGAAGGTGGGGGCTCTGGAGCGGTTTGCTGGGCAACCAGGCCCAGATCTGCCCATGGCAGGTGGGGAAAGAGAGGCTCTGGACTCTCTGAACTCCACCTTACAGCACGCTGGCAAGAAGCCGGAGGAGGAGCAGAGGGGCCTGCAGGAGGGACAAATGGATGATGCTAAGATGCAAGGTAGCCACCAGGAGAAGCTCCAGCAAGCCAACAGTGAGCTGGAGAAAGAGCTGCAGAATGTGATTGGGCGTAACCAGCTTCTGGAGGACAAGCTGCAGGCCCTGCAGACCGAATACCAGGAGCTGCAGCAGCGGGAGGCAGCCATCCGGGGCTCCTTAGCCTCCCTGGAGTCAGAGCAGGCCAGCATCCGGCACATGGGTGACCAGATGGAGGCAAGCCTCCTGGCAGTGAAGAAGGCCAAGGAAACCATGAAGGCCCGTGTGGCAGAGAAGGAGGCTGCCCTGCAGAGCAAGGAGACTGAGTGCCAGCAGCTGCGGGAACAGGTGGAGCAGTGTCGGCAGCTAGCAGAGACCCGGGAAGGAGAGCTCAAGGCTCTTGAGAGCCATTGTCACCAGCAGACCCTGCAGATTGAGACCCTCACAGCAGAAAAGGGCCAAAGGGGGCTCAACCCACCTCAAGACCGTGCATCCCATGAGCTAGCTGCCCAACTGGCCCTGTCTCAGGCACAGGTGGAGGTCCACCAGGGGGAGACTCAGCGACTGCAGGCTAAGGTGCTCGACCTCCAGACCAGGCTCCAGGCAGCACTGGGTGACCAGGAGAAGGTGCAGAGCCAGTTGAGTGTAACTGAGGTGGCTCTGAGGGACCACAAGGTCCTTGTGCAGCAACTGAAGGAGCAGAATGAAGCCCTAAACAGGGCCCACGTCCAGGAGCTGCTGCAGTGCTCGGAGCGTGAAGGGGTACTCCAGGAGGAGCGGGCTGACGAGGCCCAGCAGAGGGAGGAAATGCTCCAGGCGCTGCACGAGGAGCTGTCCCTGGCGAAACTCAGCTCCCAGGAAGCCCAGGTGGGACACGCTGAGCTACAGGAGCAGCTCCACCGAGCCAACACGGACACGGCCGAGCTTGGCATCCAGGTCTGTGCGCTGACCGCAGAGAAAGAACAGTTGGAGCAGACGCTGACCTGTACTACCCAGGAGCTCCGGGACACCAAAGAGGCAGCCTCAAGGGAACGGGAGGTCTTAGAAGGCCAAGTGGCGGGGCTACAGCGAGAGAAGGAGAGCTTGCAGGAGAGGCTGAAGGTGGCTGAGGAAGCAGCCAATTCACTGCCTGATCTGCAGGCCCAGCTTGCCCAGGCCGAGCAGCAGGCCAAGAGCCTCCAGAAGTCTGCACACCAGGACTTTGACACCCTCAAGTTCCAGCTGAGTACTGAGATCATGAACTACCAGAGCAGACTTAAGGTAATCCTGGCCTTGACCATCTGGCCTCCATCTTTTGGGACCTGGTGAGTCCATGAGCATACGGGATACACCTTCCACCGTGTGGCACTTGAAGGCCCAAGTGTGACTGGGAGGTCCCATCCTGTTACAGTTCACGCCAACCCCCTCCCTGCAGGAACATGTCAGGAGCACAGCCTCAACTCAGGAGCTTTGCAGACATGTTTGCATTCTCAATGCCCACGCAGAATGTTTTTAATTAACAGCCAACACATAGAGGGCTGGATGTTTATAAATTTAGTCTTGAGGCTTCTTTTGAAGTCTCACAAGATCTTAAAGCCTATACCTTCATTTAACTCAAGGCATCCGTTCAGGAGCTGGGTCGTGGCTACCTACTTTGAAGGTGGTAAATAACTGATGTTTTCTTTCTACTTGTTTGTGTACTCACCTAACCCCTTTGGAGAAGTGAGTTTGAGAGCTCTGCTCTGGTCTTTAGACTCTGCTGCAAGATACCAGCAGTTCCTGGCTGCCTCCAGTGCTCTCTGGTTCTTTGTCCCTTCGGATGCTAGCCTGCTGGCAGGTGCAGGAAACTCAGTTTTCATTAGGCCCCTTGAGATAGAGGAGCTGAGAAGAGCAGTTAAGGTGTGCCTTTAGCAGTGCACAAAGGCCAGAGTTAAGGCTGATAGCCAGACATGGCAGGATGTCTATGGGGCTTGGTTTTAGTGGGTATCACTTGTCAGACTACCCTTGACCCTCCTCTAGGTAACCGCAGCATTTCCGTAGATGCGCCCCCGCACACCCAGCCTGGTTGATTCACAGACCACTTTTTTCTTGTAGAAATTAGAAATGTAAATATTAAATTCAAGGGTCAAGCCAGGTCTTTTAATAAACTTGAAAGGATTTTTGGTTAACGTAGGCCATTCTTATTGGAGTGAAGTAGTCTTGATTTGCGTTTTCCTGATATTTAGTGATGTCGAACATTTTTTCATATACCTGTTGACCATTTGCATTTCTTCTTTGGAACATTGTCTTTTTAGTTCTTCTGCCCTTTTTCCTTTTTAGGGAACTTTGTACTATTGTTTTAGTTGCCCTAATATTTAATTCACTGGGTGGTTGTTGTTGTTGTTGTTGCCAATGAAGCCCAAACCTTATTGCATTGGAGTGGGTAGTGGGGAGGCTTGTTTTTCCTGTTTGGGGTTAAGAGCTCAGGGAATCTCAGATCCAGGACCTCACTTTTACAGTTCCTTTTTCATCCTCACCAGGCATCCAGTGAAGAGTGTAAGAGCCTCAGGGACCAACTTGAGGAACAAGGCCGTCAGCTTGTGGCTGCCAAGGAGACTGTGGGGAAGCTGAAGGTAGGCTGCGCTTGTGCCTCCCAGAGAGCACCCCTAAGTGAGCCCTTATCCGGGTATGAGAGACTGGCCACTACCACACCCAGCTCTGGGCCTGTCCAGGAGAGCATCTGATTTGGATTTTACTAGACCATATACAAGGACTCCTTGCACAACTTGTAATTCCCAAACTGAAACAGTCATGAGTTCACCTTATAGACACCCTCAGTTTATAGCATAGCCCTTTCCCTCCTGGATACCTGACTGGAGCTGCCAAGTGTGTTCTTCACCCAGCCTCCTGTGTCTTGTAGAAAGGAGATTCTTTCCTCCTTAACGTCTCTGCAGGTGCTCTCTAGCTGGTGATTATGAACTGAGTGGGCACAGGGCAGTGCTGAAACCCAAGTTTCAGGGCACTGACTTTTAAAAGAACCTTGCCATCCAGCACCACCTCTACCCCAGAGATCCTAGTACCTATTATACCTCGCACTTCCATTGATGCTGAGGGACACATTTATAAATGGAGTATGCCACACTCTACAAATACAGAACAGAGTTTCTGTACCTTTTCAACTTAAGAACAAATGAAGTCCCTCCAGCCACTCCTTCCCTTGATGGCATCTTGCACAGCTTCTGCAGGTTGAATGTCTTCTCCTTGATGTCCTGTGCTAGGCAACCCAGGCTGATATGGACGAGAAGCTGAGCTGCACGAGCAACCATCTCTCAGAGTGCCAGGCCACCATGCTGAAGAAGGACGAGGAAGGGGCTGCCCTACGCAAAAACCTGGACAGGTTAGTCACCCAGTCTATCTGCAGAACCTGAGGTACAGTCTTCAGGAGGAGGTTGTTCTGTACAGTCATTTAGAAAGTCAGCCACTCACTTTAGGCTCCAACATCCTTTTGAACAAAAGTGACAGACTCAAAAAGTGTTTGTGCAAGAAGCAGGCACCAGAACCTGGTGGTGGGCGCTAGCAACAGCTGCAGGGTGTTTCTCTTAACTCCATTTTCTTATCTCTGGCAGGGCCTGGTTCAGTTCAGCAAGTGATGCCTCAGAAAAACCTACATGAGATGAAAATTAGGGTAATAGTAACAGCAAACATGCCTAAAATGGGGCTGGCACCATTTTGAATATTTCGTATGTTTGCTCATATAATCTTCCCAACAGTCCTGTGAGGATTGTGTTATTATTTATCCCCATTTTAGACCTGAGGAAGATGAGGTTCTGAGAAGTTAAGTTACTCTCCCAGAGTTGTACATAATGAAATCCAGACCATTAGCTCCAGAGTCTGTTTTCTAAATAGTTACCTAAGAAAAGAGGTAGTTTGGGTTTTGCTTTGCTTTAGTGGACTGGGTCTGCCTATTCCCCGGTGTGGAGACTTTACCAGCTCTTCCACATTCCCTCTGAGAATGAGAGGCAGCAGGATTAACTGTGAGATTCTTCCAAGCTCATCCACAGAGTGAGCCCTTGTGCCAGGGACCAGGATCAGCTTGTCTTCTTGGAGACTCTGGCCCTGTCTGGAGAGTGCAGCCAGCTGCCACCCTTACATAGTGATTTTTAGTTTGGTGGCCAGCCTCCTAGCTGCCCAATGTCTCCTCTTCAGGCTTGGGGCCACCTGGAATTTCACTCTGTGCCAGAGTGAAACAGACTTAGCAGAAGAGCAGAGCAGCATCCCAAATTGTCCCTAAGTTTTGAATTTACTATCCACCTTCTTGGCCTAGGCCTAGGCTCAGATTCAGAGCATACTCAGTGCTCAATACCTTGGGTATACATTTCTCCTCATCTGACTCTTCCGGAATCCTCCAGGGTCCTGACAACCCTTAACCAGCTCATGTTCACCTGGTAATTTAAGCAGAGAGAACCTCCTAAGTTGCTGGTATTTTTTTAAGACACCATAACAGTGGTTATTAGTAAGATCTCTGAGCAGTTGTTTCAGCTGCTTGAGGTTGTAGTGTGTGTGTGTGTGTGTGTGTGTGTGTATGTACTGCTGCACACATCCATGAAATCTTTTGAATAGACAGTGTCAAATAAATAACCCTCCTGATGAATTTATGTTGGACCTGGAGGGCAGATTAGATATAAATTAGTTCATCTCTGCAAAGCCTCTTGTTTGATGGAGGTTTTATGAATGTGTTAGTGAACCGTGGGGGTATGGAGGGCATCCTTGGAAAGCCAATGACTTAGGATGTAGCTGAGTTGAAAGTGAGTGGACCAGGATAAGAGGACAGAGTGGTTCAGCTCCCTCTCCATAAACTTAGACTCTAGAGTGCCCTAAACAGAATTCTTTAGGCCTTGACCTAGAGGTAGAATACTCTTCAGTTCAGATTAAGTGTCTGTTATGTGCCCAGTGCCATGATCTGGGCACATAACAGACAGTGTGGTCACCTCTGGGAAGTAGCATCGGAAATCCCCCACCAGCAGCCGTGAGCCTGACGCATCAGACACCCCTTGCCACCTTGGTCCCTGCCTAAGAGCCTGTGATACAGGTTCACTCCCCCGGCCACATGAGGTCAACCCGCTCTCCTAGAACAACCGTAGCATTTGGTGTCAGTAGGAAGATGGTGTATGAAGAGTGTGGTGTGTGAGGTGATTTTCCAAAGCAAGGAGGCCCCACATGAGAGGCCTGGATTAGTCCCAAGGCACAGGGGCAGCTGGGAATAGTGAATATTCAGGAAAACCTAACCATTCCTCCATCAGGACCCAGAGGGAACTTGAAAAAGCCACAACAAAAATCCAAGAGTATTATGAAAGACTCTGCCAGGAGGTAACAAACCGGGAGAAGAATGACCAGAAAATGCTCGCTGACCTGGATGACCTCAACAGAACCAAGAAGTACCTAGAGGAACGGCTAATAGAGTTGCTCAGGTGACTGTTGGGGTAAAGGGCTGTCTGGGGCCTTTCCTGAAGTTTGGTTTTTCTTTGAAGAAACACAGCTCTTCTTAAAGGGAAACCGCCTCCTCGTTTGCTGTGTCTGTTTTTCAGTGCCCACACAGGTAGAAGAGCTGCTTGGCCCTTGGCAGCCTTTGAACAGTTTCCCTCCCAGCACTCAACTGAGTCTGTGGTTTCATACTGCTTTGTAATTATTTTTCAGAATCTCTATGTACTTAGACAGAAGTGCGACAGCGGTGATGTTTTGCTGTCTGAGGAGTGTCCCCATTCCCTTGCCTCTGTTTCTTGAACATTTTTCTCCTTCTCCATCCTTCTCTCCCCATTACCAAGCATCTCAAATACCTAGAGAGTGCTGATGTAAATGTGTCTGTTGTGTGCCTGGTGTCATGCCCAGTGCCCAGGACCAGAAGGGCATGGTGAGAAACTGGGGGCATGCCTTGTCTGCTCTCACAAAGGTTTCTACATCCAGCCCAGAGTGGCCAGGTCACCTTACTTAAGAGTTGGTGGAAATCTAGATTTTTATGTGAAATTGCCCTGAAATGTTGGCAGGTCTTTCAGAAATTTTTTTTTAACATTTTCTTATGGAAATTTTCAAGTTTACAAAAATAGAATACCATAGTGCACACCCCTATCTCTCCCAACTTCAGTATTATTTGACTCACAGCCAATCTTTGTCATCCAGTCTCTCCCTTGTGCTCTTTCTTCTACCTCCCCAAGTTATTTTGAAGTAGATCTCAGCCATCATATCATTTCATATTCAAGTATTCCATATATACCTCTCCAAAACAAAGACTCTCCATCTTGAACAACCATTATATCATTATAATACTTGAATTAGCTTTTTAGTTACTATTGTCACATATCCAGTCAGTTACAAATTTTCCATTTGTCTTGTAATTTTTCTAATCACAATCTAAATTAGATCCATACATTGCATGATGATTTTTTTTTTTTTATTTATCTCTTTTTGTCTGTAAGTTTCCAAATCCCTTTTAGCTTCTCTTTTTTTTTCCTTTTTGGAATTTACTCCTGAAGAAGCAGGTCATTCACCTGGTAGAGTTCCCATATCTGAGGGTTTTTTTGTTTGTTTGACATGTTTGTTTATTTATTTATTTATGTATTTATGTATTTATTTATTTATATCTCTATCTACATATGGGTATATAGATATTTATTTTGTATTGTTGTATTCCCTGGCTTTCTCCCACCACCGTATCACCCACATACCTGAGTTTTGATTGCCTGATCCTGGGTTTCATTAAACAGATTCTTTTAACAGTTCATTACTGTAAATTGATAGGCAAAACCAGAGTGGTTCCTGTCATTAATAAATAAGGTAGTTCTCAATCTTGACTGCACAGTAGAATCACTAGGATGCTATTAAAATAGCACCTGTGTTCAAACCAACTGAATTGGGCATCAGTAAGCCGGAATTGAGAATCACTGCTCTAGTAGAGAGTTATTTAGGTTCAAAGTTTTCTTTGAATTCACAGGAATCTTTCATGTGATGGTGTGTGGTTTTAAGCCTTTATTTCAAGGTCCATGTAATGTGATGGGCCCTCTCTGCAATGTTAGCAGTATGGATGTCCAGTGCCTACATCTGCTAACTGAGGTTGCAAAATGATGATGCTAAACCATAATTTGAAGCTTAAAAATTTTGCCCTCCTGTCATCAGTTTGCAAACTGGGAACTCAGGGCATTTGTGACCTCTGAGCTCAGGCAGCTTCCCAAACTGAAGAAAACCCAGTTTTCTCCAGAAAACCCATAGTCAAGGACTTACATATCAGGTCTTGATAGCACTCCACATTCTTAGGGTGTTAGTGCTTGGTTTGGGGGACATACGGGACAAGTTGTGGACCCACAACGTCAGTCTAGAGAATGAATCTTCCTGCTTTCTGATCATCTCAAGCATCCTTGAAAAGTCAAGCAATTCCACATTCTGGCTTTTGTATTTAAAGACAAGGATCCATGTTTGACTGGTCAAAGGAGACCACTTATTTCAGTCCCTAAGTGACTCTGCTGTTCATCATCAGAGATTGAGATGCTGCCCACGTGGGCTCACATTAACCCCCAGGATAGTGGTTATAGGAAAGAACAAGACCTTCCATGTTAAAACCCGTGAGCCCTGAGAAGGATCATAAGCAGCAGTGAGGAAGTCTCTGCACACCCTTCCTGGCACAAAGGGCAGAATCAGACTCACCAGAGCTTTCTGAAAAGTCTCCCACTTCTTTCAGGCTTGCTTCCTGGAGTGGCTGTACTATCTCTGAGGAGGAAGGGAGATTAATATCCCGCAGATTTTCAGCCTCGGTCCTCTCCAACGATGAGTGTTGTTTGGAACAAACCACGGAAACCTAGAGTACAGATGCATCTTGAAACATTATCTGGGCAGTACCTTTATGGTCCTTGGGCACACTGCCACTGACGGCTGTGGAAGCCATGTCAGGACGGTGTCCTTAAATCCCCAAAGGCACATGCCCAGTCACTGAGACCCCTGAGCAGCATGTGACCCTTGTTGTGCTGGTGGGTCTTTGCAATTGCCAGTCTGTTACATCACAGGCCTGTTTGGTGCCATAGTCAGTCAAGGACTTACATATCAGGAGGGCTCTGCTGAGTCCGGGGCTGATGCGGGCTCAGGAGGGAAGCTTCCAAGTACAAGGGAAGGAAGCTTCCCTTCCCTGTCGTGTTGGGAATCGGTTTTTTGTAATGAAAGAGAGATGGTTCTGTTGTTTTCATGGACTCTCTCTTCTCTTTTCCTAACATGGCTTTTCCTAATAGGGACAAGGATGCTCTTTGGCAAAAGTCAGATGCCCTGGAATTCCAACAGAAGCTCAGTGCTGAGGAGAGGGGGCTCGGGGACATGGACTTGAACCACTGCCTAGACTGCAAGCGGGAGTTCAGCTGGCTGGTGCGGCGGCACCACTGCAGGTCAGTGGGTGGCTCGGGGCTAGCACCCACACTCAGCAGGTGCTGACCAACAGCTCCACTTGAGGAATCCATCATGGGCATGTGTCTGGCTTCTATGAAGAACAACTACTTTTTGATTTTAAGGAAGTCAGGCAAGGAGAATCCATTAAGCAGGAGCCTCGCAAGACATTCAGGAGCCCCTAATAGGAAAGAGATTTTAATACAGCGGTATGGGGAGGGCATCTATAGTTTCATAGATGACCCAGAAACCTTGGCTCTCCTTCAGCCTGCAGGCACCAAGGGGAGCAACATTGTTGGGACTTAAGGAGATAAGGCTTCCCTGGAGGACCTCAGAGACCAAAGATCCTCCTTGGACCCAAAGGGGTATAAGTGTTGGTATAAGTGAAGGGAGGGGGCGTGAGAATTGGGAGTCATCAGCACAGGCCTGGGGAAAGCCTGTGTTTTCTTAGAGCCTCAGCTGCAGACGTGTGGCTCACATGTCTACATTGCTGTTCCAGGAAAGGGAGGCTTAGCCACACATTCTTTCCCCTTGTGCTGGGCATCTTGGGAAACAAAGCATTCTACCACTACCATTGATGAAATGGATCTAATGGAATCTTGTGATTTGGACCTTAAGACCACACTCTAAAGTAGGGGTGGAGGCAGGTCTGATGAACCTGGTAGTATTCAGTCCCTTGCTGAGCAGATCACTTTGGAACCATATTGTGTCATCCTCAAGGCCTGTGCCCATCTTACCCCCAGAATATGTGGCCGCTTCTTCTGCTACTACTGCTGTAACAACTACATCGCCACCAAGTCTGGTGGTAAGAAGGAGCGCTGCTGCCGAGCCTGCTTCCGGAAGTTCAGCGAAGGCACCGACTCTCCTGACAGTACCAGCTCAGGCACTAGCCTGGGAGAAACCAGCCCGAAGCTGTCACTGGCCACTGGAGGTCAAGGTCAGGCTCCTGCTACTGCCCCTCCGTCCTCCCCAGTCCCCCACCACTATACCATTGTTGGTTAGTGCAAAGGAACTTGGTCCAATATTTTCCGTACTTAGGTGTTAAAGAGGTACTAAAAATGTATTTTCATTAATTTGAGACTTTCTTTTTGATGTAATTTGACTTAAAAGAGAATTGAAAAGGGAATAACTTTCTGTTGATATGATTCAGTGTTATTTAACTTGCGGTCGTTGTACCTCTTAACATGCCGCCAGTTGAACACCACACTTTGGAAAATGCTGTCTGCCAGAGCCTCAGCTCTGGTGTCTGATCCTCTCTTCCAGAGGAACCAAAGGATGGGGGTGTGTCTGGAGACAGCCACATCTTTCACTTTCTCCCTGTCATTCGTATTCTTTCTTGGCCAAGGAGGATGCTTTCTTCATGTTCTTTTACTCAGCCCAGTAGAAGGAAGTAGGGTTTGCTGCTTTTGCTCTGAATACAGCTTAGCAGGCCATCTCAGACCAGATCTGCAAACCAGTTCAGTTGTCTCTGGGACTGGACTATGCATGTAGGACACCAGAGAGGCAGAGCTGAAATGACCTGGGTGGGAGTGAGTCTTGCTCATCCGTCTCTGCCTACCATGGCTGGTCAATCTTAGGACTTTGCCTGGATCCAGGCCAGCCAACCTTCAGAAAAAACATTACTTCCTCTTTCGTTTAGTAACTAGACCATCAAGGAGGTTGAGCAGGCCCTGTTATTTATATTAGATGCAAAGAGCTGCTCAAGGGTAGAAGAGTGTACCTTGCACAATTTAATTGTATCTCCTTTCGATCTGCCCATTTATTTTTTGGGGTTTTGTTTGTTTGTTTTGTTGTTATTAATATTGAAATCTGAGGTTCCATGTATATTGTGGACATAGATTACTTACCATACAGATATTTTCTCCAAATCTGTGGTTTGTCTTTTCATTTTCTTTCAAAGAACAGAAATGCCTTTCAAAGAATAAAAGTTTATAATTTTGATAAAGTTCAATCTACCCTTTTTCTCTTATGGATTAATTATTTTCTTATCATAGCTACTTTGCTTAACCTAAGAACATAGCAATCTCTTGGGTTCTCCTAAAAGTTTATAGTTGTAGGTTGCTTGTTTAGGTCTGTTGATTCATTTTGAGTTAATTTTTGTACAAGCTATAGGTGGAGAGTAATATTTACGTATGGTTGTCCAAGTAGTCCAAAACCACTGGTTGAAAATCTGTTCTTTTCCTGTAGAATTACCTTTATATTTTCATCAAAAATCAATGTTCCTATATGTGTGAGTCTACATCTGGACTTTATTCCATTTGTCTGTCTATGTGCCCTCTCTTTACCAGTAACATTGTTATGCTTACTGTAGTTTTATTATGTAGCCTTAAAATCAGGTAGAGTCTTTTCTCCAGCCTTGTTCTTTAACAATAAAGTGCTGATTATTTCAAGCCATTTGCTTTTCCATATAAATTTTAGAATCAAAATTTCAGCTTCTACAAAAAAATCTCAAAGTTTGATTGGAATTGCATCAACCTTCTAGATCCGTTGGGGGAGAATTAATACCTTAGCATCCTTAAGTTTTCTTTGATTTTTCTCAGTGAACATCATCTTGGATCCCCCTTGCTCATTTTCTCTTCCCTCCTTCCCCTGCTTCCTTCCCTCTCCTAGCTTTGGAAGACAAGTTCAGAAGTATGGTTATGTCTGGGAAAAGAAAGCAATTACTGGTCCATTTCTTCAGCCTGTGCTTTAGCCTCTATGATGCAGATGTCAGACATTCCTTTTAAAACATGGTCCCAAGTAGCAGGACTGTGGGGAACTTATAATTCATATGAACTGTCCTTGCTGAGCAGCCCTTGACCTGTCTCACTGGTGGGTGTTCATAACTGGGTACTATCATAGCAGAATGCTGAGGTTACTTGTTTCGATTTTTGATACTTCCTGTCTCCTCATTTTTTCCTTTTTGTCTTCCTTTCCTCTCCCCCCTATTTAACCTCAGACTGCCTTCATGCCTTCCATGACGTATTCAAGAGCATGTGGGTGGGTGGACTGGCATAGGAGCATCCATATATCACCCCCTGTGCTGAGTGGTTCACAGAGTTGGAAACAGGCCTCCTGATTGGAAGCACAATGATCACTGCAACTCCTTCCCAAAGGAGTTTCCTTTCTACCCTCCAGTAGATGCAGTGAAAATGCAGATTAGATCAAATCCTGGTTTCAAAGACATGAATGCATAGTTTGACTTGTAGAGCCAGAAGTCAGCAACACAGAAGTATGCTTACTGTTTTGTCATGTTATTTCTGATAAGGTTTCGGTAGAGCTTTTCCTTTTAAATAAGGGGCCTCAGAATATATAGGAAGTTGAAACTTCACTGAATCCACAACTAAGAGGCTTAAGAGAAATCTCTGAAATTGTACATCGTTTCATCTGTGAGCCCTTCCTCTGCTTCCTGGAATGCAGGGACAGCCATTTCTTTTATATCAGGACAGAACAGCTATCAGTTCAGTGAGTGCTTAAAGTGTTCTACCTCACTGTGTTCCTTCAGTTCCCTGCGGTTCCCTTCCCATCCAGTGTATAACCATGCATTTCTCTCTCTTGATCTGCCAACACAGATTGCAGGCCTCCAGATGACGCTGTGTTTGACATCATCACAGATGAGGAGTTGTGCCAGGTTCAGGAGTCAGGCTCCTCCTTACCCGAAACACCCACTGAAAATGATTCTCTTGACCCAAACGTGGCTGAACAGTGAGTATATATCAGCTCCATTTCGTTGTTAAGTGCCTGGTCCTTGTACACAAAGTGCCACTGTATTAAAATGTCAAGAGTTTGTGCCATGGGACCCATAGAAGAAGGTCAAGCCCACTTCCTTCATGGTGAGCTTGCTTGGTGTTTGTCATCCCTTTGTATCTATATCAAATGCCATTTCTACAGCAAAGCACAGGCTGTTCAGAAGCTCCAGAAGGAATGGCAACTGGACATAGGAGTCATGTCCATGTCCAGTTGTTTCTTGACCACTCTTCCTCAAGTGAGGGACTTCTGGGATGTTCTTGCCCACTTACAGTGAAATTGATAGTCTCTTCCTGCCCAGAATTCAGAGGAGTACTAGGGCTGGCCTTTCAGATTGATGATCTAGGATTTCTGCAACAGGGGAGATGTACTTAATCTTCATGAGGTTCACAGCACAGGATATGTTAGACTTAGGTGTGTCTCTCACACTCCTCTGTCCCTAACTAAACATGTCATGTCCTAATGGATGGATACAATCTAAGATTGTACAAGGACAGTGTACCCCTGCTCACTGTTGCTTCTGTGATTTTTGGCTCTGCCTTTTCCTTCCTGGACCCCCAACCCCCCCCCCCAAGCCTTCCCTGACCATGTTAGCTCGTGATAGCCTTTTCCCTGGTTCCCACCATCCAGTGGTCCTCAAGGCATGCGCCATGCCACTAGTGCTAAGCCACACTCTGCCCTCATCATCTGCTGACCAGGCTGCAAATCCCAGCCAGGGAAGTAGGTAGTAAGGTAAGTAGGACTGGGTGTCCCAGCATCTGGGAAGGCTGAGTGACTTAGAAAGTGATCCCCTTGAGCTCCCTCCTTCCCACATCCCTCACCTTCCCCCTTCCCAGTAAGAACAAAAACAGAAGGTGTTTTGAATGCTGACAAATATGTGTTCTTGGTCCTGGAAAATCAGGAAGTATTCCAAGGAAAGGAAACTGTAAGGAGCCAGCCCTGAACGTCATCTAAGGGCCTGGCCTCATCACATGCCTTCCTTGTACAGTTGCTCGAGATGGATCCAAGCATCTCTGGTAGCTTTTTCTTATATTGTCCTTCCTAAGCTTAAGATCCAGTCATAAACACCGAGATTCTGAAGAAGTAGGAGGTATAGTGCCCTGGATTTGTGAATGCATCCCTACAGGAAACTTCAAGCAGAAAAATCAGAAAATCCAAAGTAGGAAATGCTCCAGTGGGCATTGGTCACCATGTAAGTCCAAATCCGTGGAGAGAAGTTGTTCCAACAAGCACCTCCCCTTTGTGGACTGCTTCTACACTTAGCCCTGCCTAACCTTCAAGGAATAGGGATTCTGATCTCCTTACAGGAAAAGGCTGAAGATCAGACAACTTGTTTAGGTTCATGCAGCTGTAAGTGTTGGACTGGGTTTGGCACCCAGAACTCCACACAGTAATCTGTGGGCCTTCTAGTGATTCATTTTGAAGAGTATGGTTCTCCTCTCCAGGGCCCCATATCTCCATTTGCACATGGAAAACCCTGCCCCTGTCTTCGTGTCCACGCTTCCCCACACAGACAGATTCCCAGGAAGTTGTGTACTTTTCTCTCCTGGCAGTGATGGGACAGGAAGAGGTCCTGGACTCCACCCTAACTGGATACCTGGCAGGATGCTGTAGACTCCCTAACGTTCTTCTGATGTTCCCCCGCACAGCTCAGAACTGGAGTGGTGGCATGAAATAGGAGCTTGGCCCTCACCTTGGGTAGAAACCTGATATTCTCAGGACCCTCCAGGCTTGCCAGTACACAACTGTCATCCAGGACGACCCTCAGCCTTCTCCTCTCAGGCTGGAGGTGACAGGCAGAGGAGGAAAACAAGCCCTTGTCAGCCAGCAGCCCAGCTGGGTGCTGGCTCCCTGAACCTCTGCTCAGCTCCCCACCATTCCTGGCTTCACCTTTTCCTTATAGACTGTTTGGCAGTGAAGAAGTTGAACCCCAGAATCAGACACCCTGGTTGGATCCCTAATCTGCCACGCCTTTGGGCACCACAGCTGCCTGAACTCTGTTCCCTCACCTTTTCTGAAGAGACAGAAACAGCATTTGACCCCCTGGGATATTAAGTTTGCTGGAGGGAAACAACATGTGCAAAGCATTGCGACCAGTGCCTCGCACCTTGGAAGACTTCCGTCTTGGTGTGTTGTTTGTTTCTATTTGCATGTCTGATGTTTGTGAGTAGTGATGTCCAGGGCTGAGTATGCATAAGTCCCCCTGTGCCTAACACCTTGCCCCTAGGGGCTCAGTCATCTTTTCTGAGGAAAATCAAACTGGATGCCGCCATGGCACTGAGCTTACACTCACCCTAGAGTTTAAGTTTCCAAACTCTCCCTGACTCAGCAGCACATCTATGCTGGTAATTGCTATGGAACTCATGCTTCATAGTCAAGAGTGTGTTGGAGAACTGTGGCTTGTTACCAACCTGAGACTGATGTTTGGTAGCTCAGAACTAAAGTGAGAAGAGGAGAGGATGGTGGTAATGATGAAGGTAGAAAGCTACCTCACGCTTAGGTTAACCCAGCTTTTCCACTGAGTGCAGAGCTGGGCACTGCCCTCGCCCTGTCCACTGAGCTCTTGGGCTGACATTTGGGGCAAAGGAAGAAGCTATTTATAGATGTTCTGCTGTCTGCTGAGCGAGCCTGATAGGCACTAATGTCTGAACTAGTATCCTCATCTGAAAAATAAGGGCGATAGTGCTAGTCCTCCCACAGAACAGCATTGGTAGTTACCATGGAGCACAGAGGACTAGGCTCATCGAAAAGAGTGCTTCCTTGAGACCCCCTTGGAGGAGAAGGCTGTTTCCAAAAATAGTGGTACCCAGAGACAGGACTGGGAAAATGGTATCTGTCCCCACCCCCCACCCAGTTTAGCAAGTAAGGACCCAGAGAGTAACAATCGCTTAGTGATTGAGGACGCGGAGGCAGGGAAGGAAGATAGCTACTCTCTTTCCTGGACCAACCAGCAGGGTTACCTAGCTGTCCAAGGGCCAATGCAAAATCCTCTGTGGTGAGCCTGGAGGAAGGGCACACACAACAGGCCTGGATGGGCCACAACTGCACGTGTACCTGCTCTTGTTTTGACTTTCTTGGCCACATAAGCACCTGGTTAAGGAGAACTCAGAGGTCTCAGCTATTGCGCCTCTGTTACTGTGGCCTGACATTGCCAGCTTGGCCCTCAGAGTACCCTGGCCATACCTCATCAGTGCCCTGGCATGGGGGCCATCACTGCTGTGGGGTGGATGGTAGAGTGTGCTTGCTCAGGGGTGCACACAGGTCACTCACTGAACCAGTGTCTTGGGGGCCCCAGAATCCAGCTTTTCCTATACCATTTCCCTCCATGGGGCCAGGTGGAGTGCTGCGGGAGCCTGGCTCCCTGACTTTTCACTTTCCAACTTAACCCTTACCTCTTGGACTGGGACACTGTCAGGGGACCAGGGAAGGCCCACTGTCAGAGGTGCTCAACATGAGAAGGTGTCCATGAGGAGGTGTCCAAGAGATGACAGAAGCTCCCGCTTAAAGAGCCAGTTGGAAGAAACCAAATAGAAGTCAACCATGTTGCCAGGAAAAGGGCAGTTTTTGTTGTCTGAGGATATAGGATATTCTTGGGGGGTTGTGTGACCCATGCACAGTGAAGCATAAGTTTAAGTGCACATATGAGACAGTGGGACGGACGACCTGGAACTTGGGAGACCTGGCCTATGCTTAGCTAGGTCAGCGTGCATATAACATACACCTCAGTGGGCACAGAGCAAACCCTCCCAAGCCTCACCCCACTTCACAGACAGTGATAGGTAGCTTCCATTTTATGCTGCTGTCTTATAAGTAGTAATAACTGCTACCATTTTGGAGCCCTTCTACCCACAAATACAGACTGTCCTCAGCATTTGACATGTGTTATCTTCAGTCCTCAGCTGGTCCTGGAAGGTGCTGCCTACTCTTATAGTCCATGTTTCACCAAGAAAGGAGAGGGTAGGAGAGGGAGGGTAGGGCACCAGTGAGAGGCAGAACTGGGTGTATGCTGGTCTATCCAGACCTCAGAGATCCCTGTTCTCTCTCTACCTGTTGTTAAGTGGTTTCCATCTTTCAGTGATTGATTTTGAGAAGCATGAGCCCAAAAGGTAACTTTTACCCTATTGGATAGAACACACAAGCCCCTGACATTTAAAATTCACTTCTTCTTTGACCACATTACAGAGGTTAAACAAATATACCTTGCATTTTAGACAGGAGGTTAAAAGCCACAGTAAACGGCTGTTATCTCTTGTCTAGTCCATGTCCTTGCCAGAACAGTGCTCTGGAAGTATGTATTTAAATTTTTTCTGTGCTCTGAGCCCATAGTTAGTCATTTTTGGTAAATTCCATGCAGACCACATTAAAATAGAATGTGTCTAAGTATAAAAGGAGACTAAAGGATAAAATAGACATTTTTAAAGTTTTATTTCCTAGTCATGAAAATTAGATGCTCATTGATATCTCTGTGTGTGTGTGTGTGTGTGTGTGTGTGTGTTATATGCACTTACTTTTATGTGTATGTGTCAGGTATTGGATAATTCAAATTTTAAATGAGTAAATCTACCAAAGAACCCATTTCAGAAATACTGCTGAGATTTGTCATAGTCTTAAACTCTGCTTTGCACATGTTCATACTCCTTCATGCTAGTCCTTCCAGGTTTAACCAAGGAGAATACAAACATGTACCTATATCAGTGAACCCCTAAGGTAAGGCAGACCCTCTCCTCACCTCTGTTAGGCATGTGACAATTAAAGTCTGAGCGGTATGCCAACACTTATTTTCCTGACTGCTGTCATCAATCCTGCTTCCTGGTAGCCACAAGAATCTCCTGAGCCTGGAAGCCCAGAGTGTCCTTGGCATCAGCAACTGCGTTGATTCTTTCCCCTTTCCCTCTGGTCCCAGTAAAGGAGAACCTGACATCTCAGAAGTCCCACATCATTTCCTTACATCAGCATTCATGGGGGGAGAGGAAGCACAGCCCTTACAGTTTCTAGACACCCTTGAGCTTTAGATGCCAGTGCCTGAGAAAACGGTATGTTCATGTATAAGAAGCTCATTCCACCAACTGAACATTTGATTCCCTCTCCAATGTACAACCTATAAACAAAACCTCATGGCCTTTGGAGGACTCAGCCATGCTCCTATTAATTCCTGAGCAGCTTCTCCAGACCCCGAGCCTACAGCCGGAGCATGCCAGTTGCTTCCGTGTTTTGGGAGGCAGAACAAGTCTTGACAGTGTCCTCAGAAGACTTCCATTGAACTGTGGGCCCCAGATAAGGACAGCCAATGTCCTTCACAAGTTTCCAGAAGTTCTTTCGAAACTTCAGGCTAACAAAGGCATAGAGCATAGGGTTAAGGCAGGCCCGCAGGTAGGCAATGGCCTCCGTCACTGCGATGGCATAGTGAAAGCTGGTCATGGTGTAGTACTCCCAGTGCACACTGCGGATGAGCTTCACAAGGTTGAAGGGTATCTGGGTGACCAAGAACACAACTACCACCAGGAAGATGATCTTCAGGGACTTGTGCTTCTGGAAACCTCGGGCATGAAGCAGGGTCTTGATTATGACTGTGTAGCAGACAATCATGGCGAGCAATGGCAGGAAGAACCCCAACGTCATCTGGGTTGCAAGTACCACAGTGGAAATTTCCTCTTTGTGATAGCCACAGACAAATCTGTCCAACTTCTGGACATCACCATAGATCATCTGTGGCAAGGAAACCACTAGGGAGACCACCCAGATGGCAAAGCAGATGACCTTGCCCCAGGTCATCCGCCTGGCCTGCTGATTGTAGGCTGTGGTGGCCTGAACCACTGCAGTGAAGCGGTCCATTGTGATACAAGTGAGGATCAGCATGGATGTATAAAAGTTCAAATTGTAGATGCCCAGCAGGGTTTTGCACATGATGTTGCCAAAGACCCACTCATGTGTGGCACTGTAGGCCCAGAAGGGCAGAGTACAGACAAACAACAGGTCTGCCAGGGGCAGGTTCATTAGGAGGATGTCTGTTAGACTCTTCCACTTCTGGTAGAAGATGTAGATCACCAGCACCAGGGAGTTCCCCACCAGACCACAGACAAATACCACCACGTACATGCAGGGCAGAAAGATCTTCTTGAACTGCAGGAAGTGTTCATGCTCCTGACTGTTGTCATTAGAATTGTCCGAGGGTACATAGTCATCCTCATCCATGGTGTCTGTGTCGATGCACACCTTGAGTCAAAACACAGGGGTTATATTTGGGATTGAGGGTGATACCTCATGATGTCCTCTCATCCACTTTTAGGGGGCAAATATTCTCCTAAACTCACTGTTCTACTCAGTGCTGACAAACTGGAGATAGCCAGTTCTGACATAAAATATCTCTGGAAGGGTCTACAGCCATACCACCCTGAACACGCCTAATCTTGTCTGATCTCAGAAGAAAATATTTCTGTAGGTTAAAGGGCTCATCTGTGGCCCTCAAATCCTCAGGCTCTCACCCCCCTGGGAGATTAACACTTAACTGGACTCACATTAAAAAACCCATGTTAAATGGTCTTAAAGCAAAGGTCACTGTGTGAAGTGGGCATGGTGCCCTTTTGGAAAAACAGTCCTGCTCTTTGACGGGGAGAACCTGCCTTCATCTCCCCTTGTCTCAAGCAGTTGCCCACTGCTAGGCTACAGGATGTTAGACTTCTGAGGGTAACGGGCCAGCCAATCACCATCACACACCCTAGCTCTCTGAGCTATCATGTTAAATAGGTTAGATGAGGTGTGTGTGTGTGTGTGTGTGTGATGCCACTTCACACAGGAACAAAATCATTTCCTTTTACCGTTTTTTTTTGTTTTTTGTTTTTGTTTTTTTTGAGACTAGGTCTTGCTATTTTTGCCCGTGGAGCCGCAGGCTCTCGTTGCCCAGGGTACCACAGACTCAAGCAATCCCCGGCCTCAGCTTCCCGGGTAGCTGGGATTACAGGCGCGTGCCAACACGCCCAGCTATTTTTTTTGGAACTAGGTCTCGCTACGGGCCCCAGGCGGGACTCAAACCACAATCCCTAGCCCCTGCCGCTTCATAGGCTGAAGCTTACAGGCACGAGCCACCATGCCCGGCCGGCCTTTTACCATTTAGAATGTGAAGCTGGCTGCTTTGCTTTCCTGAACAGCAGTGACAAATCTCCATTGTTGCTTGATTTATCTTAACTTAAAAGAGAATTCTCCTGTTACAGCTATTGCTAGACCTTTCCCCGGCATGGCATGTTTCCTTGCAGGTCCTGAACAGACTCACTAGTAGTGGTTGGCAAACTTCGGTATAGTGTCAGCTGCTTGGGACTGCACAGTTGTGTAGACTGAATATTAAAAGAGACTGCCCCATCTAGAAATGCTAAAACCATTCATTTCTTTATCATTCTTCTATCACCAAAGACCTATGTTGATTTCTGAAAATTAAGAAAGTAGTATATACAACTTTGGAAATAGTGTCCATGCCTGATAATGAGTAATGAAGCAAATTGCAGTTCAGACATAAAAGAGAAAATGACTGAAGTATTTTTCAAAGTGATTTTAATGATTTGGGGAAACAGTAACATTTAAATTGCTCAGGATGGTTTGAGGACAAAGTAAGTATCAGTTTTCCCCACTATCTAAAAGTAGAGCATTCCTGTTTAGTATAATTTGGTAGGTCATGTTGGGGGTCTGGAAATGTTATTACTGTTAAGTTATATGGAAATTCTTTAGCAGGCTTAAGAAATAACCCATCAAATCATACCAAATTAGAACATCCTGCTTTTGGGAGAAAAGCAAAAGTAGAATCAGCTGTTATTACACTAAGTAGATAGCCAAAATGGTGTTAAATTGATGATGTAAAAGTCATGTTTGCTGCCCTTCATTAGTCTTAATCATCTTTCAGGGTCTCATAAAAGCCTTTGGCTTTTCCCTCAGAAATAATGTAGCCATGCCTGCAGTTCTGGGGACTGCAGCCCTTTGCACCCCTCTGCCATGTACCCTGATGGGCCCTTAGTTAAAAATCCATGCATGATAAGCTGTGTTTTTTCACTACATTTTTTGAAAGAGAAAAATAACCAAATTTAATCAGCAGTTCATCTCTAACTGAAATTAGGGGAGACTCATTTCCTTTCCTCCAGATTTACATATTCCAAAGTTTTACGGTGGTTTATGGAATAATATCCAGAAAAGAAGGTAAATAATAAAACTAAATTAGCTGCCTCTTGTAAAATATAAAAGAAACAAAAGAAAAACTGGAAGAGAGATTACTTAGTGAACAAATACAGCCAGTGGCAAGATTCCTCTTTCCCAGGAGACTGTGCTGATGCTGTTGGTACCAGTTCCATTAGCTTACATACTTTTGCTGTGTGCCCAGTGCCACGTGAAGTCACTTGCACATCTCTAGTTTAGCCCTTCCGGCAGCCAATGGCTTAGATGGAATTCCAGCCAGGAGCAGTTGAGCACCACAGGGTGCTACAGGCAGGGATCAGAACCCACTCACCTGAGCTAGACCCATCTTCTCTTAAGTATCAAGGAAAAGACAAGTGACTCACCAGCAGAGAGAGAGTTCTGTCGTGTGTTCCAGAGATGAGCTTGCTCACAGCAGAAAGATGTGCCTCTCTCTATGATGTGGTCCGTTTCTGTTGAGCATAAGAGCTCTCACTTGCTTACTATAAGAGACCTAGCCCTACCCCTATCTTGCAGATCAGAATCCACATGACCTGCTTGCACCGCTGCAATTTAGGGACCAGAGTTATGAAAGGCTGATACTCTACAACCCCTGCCTCCTGACTGGGGCTTAATCCATGGAAAGCTGAGAAAGGTTTTATTTGTAAACCAAAAGGGAGCAGTAAGCAAGCTTGATTCTGGCGTTCACTAAATATAGAAGCATTTATGTCTTAAAACTATTTCCTTCACTGGACATGAAATCTCTCTGATTATTTTAGCTCTGAGCCAATGCAGCATCCATGGGTTCTGTGTATTCAGTCAGCTCCAATATCCAGGACAGCCTCTGGTCCTCATAGCAGCTCTGCAAAGTAGGTATCATCCCTGCTTTGTTGGTATGAAACCCAAGGATCCTGACCAAATGACAGGTCCATGTGCACCTGGTTAATAACTGGCATTTTCAGGATATAAGCCCATCTCTGTTGTCAGGTCAATGGACCAGATAGTGTCCAGGTGATGGGTCTGCCAGAAGACCTGGTGCAGCCCTACCTCCTAAGCCTCCACCACTGGGCACCAAGGGAGGCAGTGCTCATCAACTGGAATCCTCTGGTTTTCTGAGGTTGTCCTGCCTGTCTCTGAAACTGCCCAGATACTGAACACTTTAACCACAGAACAGTTTTAGTTGTTGGTCTCTCATCCCAAAAGGCTGATGTTCTGGGAGATGATGCCTGGAAGGTAAGAATTGAAGGAATGTCTGCCTTGGTGACATGGCCCAATGTGGGGCGTGGACGCAGGTTGAGAGATGCTCTAGATAAAAGGAACAACTTTTACCTATATCACCCTCTCTGGAACACCAGAAGATGGGCAACAGCATGTCTCTCACCCATAACCCAGCTTCCTAACCTCTTTGGAATGTCCCAGGAGACATATGACTAAAAGGTAGCCCCCACAGTGAATTCTCCTGTTATCACCTATACCCCTGCTAAATGTCACGTACGTTTAGGAATCAGGTTGCTACTTCCTCCTTAGCTCACTGTGATTATTTCCTTGCTGGGGTATATAAGGATCTTCATAACTTCACTAACGTCAGATCTGGACATGCTTCCCAGGATCCCCGTTTTGTGGGTTGACCTCACAGATTGCTATCAATCTCTTCTGTCGCATTTCTTCTTCTTTCCCACATGGAACTCTTAACAGCCCAATATCTCACATCTGTGGAAAGGGTACTAAGAGAATTGTGGGCTATTTTTCTGCTTTTCCAGCAACTACTCTCTCACTGAGTCACCAGTCTCCTGATTCTGCACTCTCATACAGCCTGCTTCCTCCAGGACTGGTATTCTCTGCTCCACTGACTAGGCAAGTCTTCCCAAGTGCTTGACAGGATATCAAGCACTGGAAGGAGGAACCAGGAAAATCTCACGATCTAGAGACCAATACTGAGCTTTGCTAGGAGCCTGGCCCCATGCCTTCCACCTGCAGTTGAGTAATCCTAGTCACTTCCAGATGATAAGCATGAAGCTGGGGGGATTAGCTTACTTGCCCAAGAATGTCTCTCTTAGCAGAAGATACCTGCGATCCATCTACCTGCAAAGTCTGTGTTCCCTGTATTCCTCTTTCATAGTAGGGAGATATCCTAGGGACCCTGGTATCTGAAGACCTCTAGTAGATTTTCAAACCTCTCTCTCTCTCTTTCAGAAGGATGGATGGATTGGTGGATGATTGGATGTGTGGATGTGGCGATTGATGGGCAGATGAACAAATGAACTGACAACTAAATGCTGAAGGAGAGATAAGACCAAAGTATCCATCCTCCAGAAAGAGACTTTTCAGGGCCCTTTATAGTGACCTGCCTGATATTTCGGTATCTTTAGCTTTGAGAGATGAGTTTTCCCCAGGGACAAGCCAACTATCATTGGAATTGGGCCACACTGGGATTGTGACACTGTGCACGAATGTGCTTACTAGGGCCTGGGGTGATGATGCTTATTGGAGCCACGTGACTGTATGTTATACAGTTCTCCATTGGGAAGTTCTCCCATGGGAAACTTGCACCTAAATTGGAGAAAATCAACCACGCATGATGTGGGGACCAGAATTTTATTTCAGCCACTTTGCAGAGAGCCTTTTCTTATGGGCCGGTTTGTAATGTTTATTGTCCAAGGGCATTACTTTTCTTTGAAACAAAACTTAAACTCAGCAAGTACCCAAACCTATGTCTTGGATT
The DNA here is from genome assembly GCA_004024945.1 of Uropsilus gracilis. Lineage (NCBI taxonomy): Eukaryota > Metazoa > Chordata > Mammalia > Eulipotyphla > Talpidae > Uropsilus > Uropsilus gracilis. The sequence continues at coordinate 20,418 of PVHY01004809.1, read as the reverse complement.
TCTCCAGGAATGTATAAACATCTCCTAAAGAGAATGGGGGAAAAAAAAGAAGTAGCAGCCTCAGGACTCAGACTGTTAAGCTGCACAGGCTGCTTGAACACCTGACTCTTTGAGCTGGAGCCCTAGGTAGCGTGCCCATTCGGAAGCCAGGATGAGGCAGTGCCACCGCTCGGGCCAGAGTCTAACTGCCAGGCAGGGTAGAGGATGGTGGAGGCTGAAATAAAGGCATCTCAGAAAAGTTGCCTAAGCAGCCAGTAAGTGAGCGTAGCTTGCCAAGCAGTGCCCCGGATGTTGGTTGTAAGTTTGTGTGTGTACGTTTGCATGTTGGGGTCAGATCAAAGATATCAGTAATCGGAAATTAGGATATCATAATTGCTTTTTCAGCAAAAGGAAGTCAGTGACTAAAAGAAAAACTACTAAGAATTTAATAGTTAAATAAAAAGATGCTGCACATACACCATGGATAACTGACTTAGGCGTGGTTCAGACCAGCCTTCCAAAGCCTGCACTGAACATACCTTCTGCCATGTCTGGCGACCACGCCCTGTAACTGTGCAGCCCTGCGCTGTGGCCATTAGTCTGGGTGGCTGCCGAGTACCTAAGTATGACTGGTGCAACCAAGGAGCCAGACTTCCAGTGTTTTGTGTGTTTTCTTAAATTTGGGGAAATTAAATTTATGTCTGTCTGAGGCTAGTGGCTACTGTGTTGGGCTGCATTTATAACTAAAGACTTCTCAGTTCCCAGAAGACTGACCATGGCTAGAAGCTGACCTGAGGGGACCCAGGTAGTCAGTCAAAGCAACATTGTCCTCACTGTTGGGCATGGCAAGGCAGCAGATGGAGTGCTCTGGGGGAAATCATCAGCCAGTCACTCAAGTCACAGGGCCTCAGCAGCCCTCATTCCTTCCTCGTCCGAGCTACACCAGTCTGCTTGCACAGGTTGTAGGGCTGAAGCTGAACAGCAATAAAAGAAAAGGAAACTGGGCGTTTTGATTTGTGAGGAAGGTATTATAGATTTCAGCAGCAGAGACTGAGCCTGAGGGGCCCTCCCTGGAACCCCTCATCTAGACAGATCTGATGACCTGGACTGCCCCATTGGACTCCTCAGCATCCACCTTGTTCCTGGTCACCACTCGGGTCTAAGTGGAGCCTTGGTCTTGTCCTCTGCTGGGAGCATTTGGGCCATCACACCACCCTAACCTGAGGCATGTAACCTAGATGTTGCTGGGGCATAGACGGTCACAGCAGGTTCCCAAGGGTGCCCAGAAGACCACCCCAGAGTGAGAGCTAGTAGACAGATGGCATGCCTCGGGCAAGGCAGGTTCAGGGGTGGAAACTCAGCAGGAAACAGTGACGGCCCATCATGGTACGGGGCACTAAACCAGCACTAGGCTCCCCAGGACAGAGCAGGGGGGCAAGAAAGCCACTTAGGAGTAGTGAATTTAATCTTTTCTCTATTCTGAGAAAATTACCAAATACCCATGGCAACAAGAGGAAATGACTCTGCTAGGAGACAGCATGCCCCCTAGTGGCCTCTTGTTCCCTGAGTTCTGACATTTTATTTTATTTTATTTTATTTTATTTTATTTTATTTTTATTAAGTAATTTATTTATACATATATATTTCACATCAATCACATCATTGTGGTTCCTGGGGGTCCCCCACCACCTCCCCTCCCTGGCCACTCCAGCTGGTCCCCTCCCGCAGTTGTGTGCTTTCATTTGGCTGTCCGTATATTAGTGAAGCCATTTGGTTTCTGTTTTTTTTCTTTCTGACTTGTTTTTAAATCATTACTTTGACAGCCTCTCACAGGGCTGCCTGGACCTTTCTTGCTGCACAATTTCACAGGAAGAGATTCACTTTGCAGGGATGTCTCAGTGTGTGGACAGAGAGTCAAAACAAGAGCTCCGCAAATACTTAGTCCTACAGCACACAACATCGATACATTGATATTTCTATTTTACTCTTTCATTTAATGTTGAGCATAGCCAGATTGGTGACAACCCACCAACTGTGTCATGACTCACAATTTGTAAAGAAGACTCTGCCCCCTCACTGCTCCCTCCCAGGCTGCATCGCCCACCCACGCACACTCCCACCTGTACCCACTACCTGTCTGCCTTGCATGCAGGGACTCAGCTAGTACTGGCCAGGGTCTGTGGACTGCCCTCTGGGGATCATCTCTTTGCAGGTGGTCAAGAACTGTATGTCATCTTGGTGGTCAGGGAAAGAAGGAAGTAATGATGAGGATGGATGTCTTTTACCCTAAATGCAGAAAAATTGAGAGAATGAAATATGGTTTCCAGAGTTTGTTTCACCTTGTGTTACTTTTCTTTCTTACTTCCCCCCTTTACACTTTGGACAAGGATGGACACAAATGAACTGAAGCAAGTCTGTGTGGTCTTGGGCTCCTCTCCTCTCCCCAGGACACCCCATTTCCCTGGCTGTCAAGGGGGGAGTTGGGCTCGATGGTTTCCTGAGATGCGCCTTCCACTGACCCTTTATCCTCTTTCTCGTGGGTCAGGAGCAGGGCACGTGGAAGCCCATGCTTGAAAGAACAAGGAAGAGACTGGGGGTGAGATGGATCTGGGCCGGAGGGGGAAAAGAAATAAAGGCTCTGCAAAATGCCTTCTCCATGACCCCTAAAACTTACAACTCTTTCAAACCAGCAGAACCAGGAATCTATCAGGTTCGAATCTTTTCAGTTAGAGAAGAGAAAATCAAGGAGTTCCAGGAGGAGAGGGCTTGCTCAGTCGCACCAGCAATCATGGAGCCAGGATCATGGCCAGCAATCATGGAGCCTCGCTGGCGTGACTACCCATGAGCCCTATCACCTCTCCTGCCCTCTGGGCTGACATTGAGCTCCAGCGGGAGGTAGCCCCCTGCTCATTGCTCAATCTGCAAGGCACAGAGTGTTTCTGGAGAGGGACACCTGGGTGCTAGTTCTGATTATGTAGGTGGCTCTGGAGGTGCCCCAGGCCTGCCCCCCTACCCCACCACAGTAGGATCCTCTTGCAGATTCCCACCACCAGCGGTCTCTGTCCACCAGGGTTAACACAGGAAATCAAGGCCAGGAACAGAAGCTCCATGGCTGAGAGCATGTGTCAGGCCTAGTGGCCAGCACGCATGACATCTGCTGTCCAAGTGACCTTGAGCCAGACCTTGAGGGCAGAGACTGCCCCGCCCTGTGAGCCCCAGCCCTCAGTGCAGAGACGCTTGGTAAATTGGAAGCAAACAGTCTGCTTTTGTGCCTGAGAAATCTGCTCAAAGTGAGGGCGACCACAGTGCAGCCTTAGGTGTAGTTCCGCTCGCCCAACACCTGCCACTCCATGTGCCACTTGGGGGCCTTCTCCTTCAGGAATCTGCCCCTAAGTTTTTCTGTGACTTTCTCAGTATCCCCTCTGCCCTTCTACCCTGAATTTACACACTAACAATTTACACCCCCATGTACATTTTCCAGCAGGCGGCTTTAAGTCTCCTTGCTTCCCACACATGGCAGTGGCTGCACTACTGCGTGCAGGTACAGAGGGCTCAGCTGCAGCCCCTGCTTTCTAGAGGGAGATAAGCTCCAAAGCCTATTGACTAAGGTGTGGCCCTTGGTGCAAAGCCCTGTCTCACAGTCGTTCCCCCCCACACACACACCCTTGGCCCACACATTTCCTGTCTCATCAGCTCTGGGTACCTGTTCTTACTCCCCAGTGGTGGGCCAGCGCAGGCTTATCTGGTCACAGGCCAGTGCTGAGAAGGCAGCCTCAGTGTGCTATTTGGTGTGGCTCTTCCTGGAACGGAAGGAGGTCAGTTGTGTAGGGGTCACCCACCCCTGCCCACACCCACCAGGAAGGTGTCAGGCAACTCGCTGCAGAGCTGCTGTCTTCTCCTGTCCTGCCTGCTTGGCCTGGCCAGTGTGGTGCTCCACCCCTAGGGATACTCGCTGTCTGGCACGGCCTCTGGGACTGGAGGATTCCCCAAGCATTCTGAGGCTGCTCCATGTTGCCAAGACTCTGGGCCTTAGGAGGGGGGACCCTGTGTGCTGGGAGCTGACTGTCTTCTTGTTTATGGCATTTCAGGGATACCACATCAAACTCTCTGACACCTGAGGACACAGAAGACATGCCTGCGGGACAGGATGCTGAGATCTGCTTGCTGAAGTGTGGAGAGCTGATGTAAGTGACAGGTCGCTGCACAGGGCCAGTGTAGCCCTTGGGGAGGAGCACACCACGAGGAGCCCTTGGCTGCTCGGTACCAGAGCTGGGATGTCCTGCCTTCCTCATGAGTCAGTGGGAGTGTCTTGCTTCCTTCCTCACGATGATCAATGAAGCTGCAGAAGTAGGGCCTCACCGAGACCATGCAGTTCTTTTTCTCTATTGTGGTGCCCGGTGGCTGATTAATTGCTGACTAGTCATTGCATAGCTGTAGTCAGTCCCTCACAGACACCAAATTGTCTCTGGGTTGCGTGGTGTGGGAGGGAGAGCACTCTGCTGAGATACACGGTCTCAAGACTTGCCCATTCATGTCAAGTTTATTTTTTTTCTATTAAATAACTTATTTATATATAAATTTCACATCTTTGTAATCCCCAGGGATTGCCTACTGCCTTCCCTCCCTAACTTCCCACCCTCTCCTGCTCTGCTTCCCCAATTGTGTACTTCAGTTTGGCTGTTAGCTGGTTTTGGCTTTTCCTCATGGCTTTTTCTTTATTTGTCCTATATCCCATATATTAGTGAAACCATTTGGTTTCTGTCTTTTTCTTTCTGGCTTGTTTCTGCTAGTATGATTTCTTCTAAGTACATCCACGTTATCATAAAATCGTCAAATTTATCATTTTTAATTGCTGAGTAATATTCCATTGCGTATATATAGCACATCTTTTTCATCCAGTCATCTGTTTTGGGACACTTGGGTTGTTTCCATGTCTTGCAATTATAGATACTGCTGCAGTAAACATCCGAGCATAGGTGTCCCTTTGTACAAGCATTGAGGTCTCCTATGGTAGATTCCCAGAAGGTAGATTCCCAAAAGAGTCAAATGGTAGTTCCATTTCCATTAGTTTGAGGGCCCACCACACAGCTTTCCATAATGGTTGGACCAGTTTACATTCCCAGCAGCAGTGTAAGAGTGTTCCTTTCTCTCCACGCAAGCCCTTGTTGCCCATTTTTTGGATGTGGGCCAATGGTGAGATACCACCTTATATCCTGTCAAGTTTAACCTCCACTGTAACCCTCACTCACTCAGGAGACCCAATCGTTATTCTTGTTTGCAGCTGAGGAAATAGGTTGAAGAGTAATCAATCACTGTAATAGATCAGAAGCAAGGCAGGTACCGAAACCCAGGTCCTTCTGGCTCCATGCCTCACATTCTTCACATTACTTACAGCGTCCTGCAAGGGCCCCTGAAGTCAGAGAAACTCATGGTCACTAACCCACTCTACTTTTGAAAGAGGCTTTTACTCACCTGTTGAGTTAGAACCAGGCACACAGCCCCAAGAAGCTTCTCTCCCTGAGGCCTCCATCGCACCCTGCGGCTACCCTGCATTGTAGAGTCTGAGATGTGTTCGAGATTGGGGGCCTGCTTGGAATCTGCAACGGGCACTTCTCAGACTTCCACTGAGGACAACAATCAGAAGAACAGTGCATGTGCTTTTTTGGGTGCTAATTAGATAGAAGAGGCGGCAGAAACCGGAAAGCAGAAGGGGGAAAAGAAAGACAGCTGAGCATCAGAACAGTTGGAGGAGAACTTATGAGAGTGGCGTGCACAGCATGGACTTCCTGTCAGCTAGGGGCACAGAGCAGCTCGCGCTGCTGCTCAGTTCCAACAGGCTCGCAGGCACAATGCCAGCTCCACGTAGCCCATGCCTGGGTTCTGTATACTTTCACTCTGTGTTCCCAGTGCCTGGAACTATGCCAGGCATGTGGTAAACGCTCAAGAAACATCTCTTGTTTCAAGTTTTGTTATGTTTCAAGTTTTGTCCCCAAATTTAGCACATTGGTCCAGGTTACCCAGGTCTTGTCCTCCCAAGAGCCTTGAGTCTCCAACGACCTCTGAACCACACTTGGGCCACTTAAACAAGTCCCTCTCTGATTTGTATTTTAGGCTGAAATTACCCCTCACGGTGGAAGAGATTGCCAATTTTGGGGAGGGCCGCAGGGAGCTGTTTGTGAGGTCTAGTACCTACAGCCTCATCCCTATCACCGTGACAGAGGCGGGTCTCACCATCAGCTGGGTCTTCTCTTCTGACCCGAAAAGCATCTCCTTCAGCGTGGTCTTTCAGGAAGCAGAGGACACCCCGCTGGATCAGTGTAAGGTAAGGTCGGCTCCACACTTCAAGGTGTGAGCGTCTTGTTCACACTTCAGGGTGCTTGGACAGACCTTTCCTCAAGCAGGGCCAAGGCCACCCCACTCCTCCTAGGCAAACTTCATCTAGAAGGTTCTGGGCTCCAGCTGCAAGAGGAACACAGAAAGAAATCATGTGGAAAGACCCTCTTGGCTCCATCACACACAACAGACCAAGCACCTAGGCTTGTCTCGCTTGGGGAAGGAAAGAACTTGCAGGCTGAGTCTCAACTGTCTGGAAATGCCTGATGTTGGGATAGGTTGGGAGGTGACACTCAGAGGAAAGCAAGCATGACTCCGTTCAAGGATCACTTTCCACAGAACTGTGCAGAGCAAGAATAGGTCGCTACAGGAGGTAGTGGCCCCTTTGCTTCTTGCTGTTAGTGAGCATGTTCAGTATCTCACTGCAGCGATGTCAGTGGGAACAGCCAGAACGATGGCTGGGGCCATCATCTCAACCTGGCTTCACGTTTTAAACACTTGGGCAGCTGCCAAGGCTCCTTTCCAGACCACTAAGCCAGAATTTCTAGGAGTTGGACCTGGCCATCCCTGGGTGATTCCAGAGAACAGACAAGGCTAAGAACCGTTGGTCTAGTCCGGGGTTGGAAGCCAGAGCACAGGAGGAGCAGGACTCCATGTGGGGCTGAGTCCTGTTTGGTGCGGGGACACCCTCTGCCTGGGGTCTGGATTCCATGTCTGAATCTCTGCGAGGAGAGGGACAGGGGTAATGGAGGGAAAACTGGTTTGGGTGAAAATTCTAGTTGCCTTTGAATCAGTGTGAATGAAAGGGTTGGTAAAGACAGATAAGTTGCACCTGCTGTTAAAGTGAGTTCTGGGCTGTTAATATAGTAGATGCTCCATTCTCCATGAATGAAAAGACTTAAGATAAAGAGTACCAGTTTGCATGACCTCTGTGAAGTCTTTGCATTCATGTCCACTGATCCGTCATTTGTGTGGTCCCCTGGGTGGCTATGAAGGGGCTTGCCTTGAGGAAGGGAAAGGCGTGAGCTGATGGAGAGTCAGGCTTGGGGGCCTGATGGAGCACACAGCAGTTGCTGCTCCTGTTCCAGAGTCCTCTTAGAGGAACATATGTCCATTTGAGTGTGTGATTCTGCCATCTCTGCCCTGTTGGTGCCTTCTTGTGGAGACTGCTTTGTCATTCCTTCCTCTTCAAATTCACTCCCAAGGTTTCAGTCTAGCCCCCTGGAGAGCACCTTATTAATTGGCTTAATTGACCATTCACCTGTTCATTCTGATTTAAAAACTGCTGCCCCCCCCTCCCCCACCCCCACCCCCAATCCTGTCAGGGACTTAACAGCTAGGCCTCATACCCAGTCTGGAGCCCTTCCTTTCTAAGAGTTTTTGAACTCCAGGCAGGAGTTCATGGGGCTTTTGGTCTGAGAATGCATTTCAGCTCAGCCTGGCAAGAAAGGTGTTACCTCTCTGTAAGGCAGGTCTCAGTCCCATTTATAGATAAGGAAATGACACCCTTGGGTGTTGGCTTAGGCATAGTTGGGTAGCAGCAGCTTAACCAGAGTGCTGGTCAGCTGGTCAGTGGCGTGCTGGTCAGGGGTGCACTCACCAACAACTGCACTACCAGGACTTGCCGATGCCCCTCCTTTCGCCACTTAACCTCCAGTTTCCAAGGCCCACTGAGCACCGAGCACTGTATCTTCTCACATTAGATGCTGGTTGAGTGTGGTGGGGAGAGAAGTAATTAAATCAATCAGGCCTTTGTCACTCCACCTGCCCACTTGTGGCTGAGCCACGGCCCTCTTCCCTAGCTCATTCACCAACTCTTCATAACCCTTGAGATGTGCTTTGTTCGTTCCAGGAATCAGAAACTCCAGGATCTTGCTAAGCCTTCCTCATCTGGGCAGCTGTCTGGGATCTCTGACGACCCTTGTCTTTCCCACAGTGGCCACCAGGGGGCAGAGTGAGCCAATGTACTACAGGGAGGATGAGATGGGTTCCTTCTGCCTTCGCAGGTCCACTGTCACCAGCCAGCTGTGGGAGGCAACTCTTACTTCCGCCTCAGGTCCCCCAAATAAGCATCAGCCTAAGGAACCTGTTGCCAGCACATGTCCTCAGCATCTGTCCTGGGGACTCCCGGTGTGATCCCCTGACCAGCTGGAGCTTACAGCAAACAACAGGGTACAGTGCAGATCAGAGCACTGAGGTTTCATTTATGTGGAGGTGTAGACACCAGCGGCTGTACCATTCACTTAGCTCCTGCTGTATGCTGGACTCTGAGAGACCCACTGGGGTTAGAGAGAGACAAGACAGCGTGGAATCTGCCTTTGAGGAGCTCACGGTGTGACTGGAAAGAAACCATAGTAAATAGACAACTGTGATTGCAGGTGGTGGTGTGGTGTCTTGATGGGGGTGTGCAGGCACTATGGGTGCATTTGGGGGGGCAATGATCAAGGAAGGGGCCTCCTTGACCAAACCCGTAGAAATAGTTGTATGGGAGAGAAAGGGCTGAGAGAAGAAGCTTCCAGCAGAGGGAGCAGCACCGCAGCACCTCTCAGCCCCTCCTCACCCTGGACCACCTCAGCCTCTGTGACACTTGCTACCACATTTCCCCCCAGGTCCTCATTCCCACAACCCGCTGCAATTCCCACAAGGAGAACATCCAGGGCCAACTCAAGGTCCGCACCCCCGGCATCTACATGCTCATCTTCGACAACACCTTTTCCAGGTAGGGCCACCTCCTTCATCAGCATCCGGGTAAGTCCACCTGCCCTCAAGAACAGAGGTGGACTTGAAAAGAGATTATTGGTTACGAGTAATTCATTATCAATAGTTCTCTGATGTTCAGCCCCTGTATCATGGTGTTCCGGTGCCTGCTACCACCTCATAACACACAGATAGATCTGTGCTTACCCACCCTTAACACATGCTGGGCCTGAAGGCCCTCGGATCTGTTGTGGGTGCAGCAGCAATGTGTACCATCTCCAGAGCACTGTGTCAACACCCCAGATATGGGCCCAGAACCGCAGGGCGTGGAGAGCAGGAGAATGGATATGCAGGGGCACAAGGCAGCCAAGGAAGGGAGTGGGACAGAGAAGCAGCATGGGAGGAGCATCTGCCTCGAGTCAAGGGTAGCCCCGACTTCACGGCAGCACTGAAACTGGCGAGGGCTGCCAGGCGCCTGTCCCTTGTGTGTGTTCTGGCCTTGGCACAAGCCCTTAACTGGGGCTGCCCCTTTTACAAGGCCTGCCTGACCAGTGCCCAGCCACGTCCTCTCTGAGTGGGGCTCTGGGTTAGTGGCCACAGCCCCCTTGGCTTGTAATAGAGTAAATTGGCAAGCTGTACCAGCCCTCCTCCCCAAACCCCAACACCTCCAGACTTGGGATTCCCAGGGCTTGTGCCCAATGGTGTCACCCAAAAGAGAGGTGAGAAGGATGAGCTTCCCATCATGCCCTCTGCTGCCCCTCCCCTGTATACACGCTTGGACATGAACATACCCTGAAATATCAGGGCTCATGGTCCTCTTGGCTGAACATGCCGGGGCAGCTGCCTTCAGAGCACTGCCAGAATGGGCATGGCCCCAGCCCCTCCAGGCTGCAAGATGGGGCTGGTCAGGAGAGTGGGTAGCGGTCAGCCAGTCACAGGCTGCTCCTTCCTCTGTTGAATTGATTGAGCCCAGTTTTCTGGGCGGTGTCACTACCTCATAGAGCCCCACTTTCACAGAAATCAGGGGGTGGCATGTTGCCACAGGGCGCAGGCTCAGGCTCCAGTTGCCACTGGAGGGTGCCATGGTACTGTGACAAGCTGGTCATCTTAGGGCCTATTTAAGGGCCTCTACTCCTTACTTCCTCTCACCACCTTCTCCACCCACTCTGTCCCCTGTGTAACCCAGACCACCTGGACCCCTGAGACCCTACCCCTTCAGGGCAGCTAGGCAACAGGTGACTCAGTGTGGGGCTGCCCAGACGTGCTGCTCCAGGTCCCGGCAGAGTCCACCATTATGTCCCGAGACTCCCTGACCCCTTGCAGAATGGGGGAGGGGGCCTGAAAGAGTCCACGCACTCTGAGGGGCCTGGGGCTCCCCTTCTTCTGGCCTGCAACCAACACACACCTAAGCAGGTCGTGGCAGCCGCCACAGAGGCACCAGCAGCAGCTGCTGCCCCTTGGGCTTCCCACTCTGAGAGTGACAGCCTCCTTTTCATTTTCTGTCTCCTCAGGTTTGTCTCCAAGAAAGTATTTTATCGCTTGACAGTTGACTGGCCTGTGATCTACGATGGAAGTGATTTCCCGTAGCCTCAAGCACCCAGACCGTAATAGTTTCACTTTATCCACAGGAAACACTACTCTTCCTCATTTCAAGCGTCACATAAAGCACTTAAATTTTTTTTTAAAAAAAGAAGAAAAAGCGGCAGCAACAGCAATTCTGAAGCCGATCAGCTCTGCCCCTCTGCAGGCATCTCCATCTGCGCTTACAGCTGGTGGCTCCAGAGCACTGTGAACTCAGCACTACGCACCAGCACTCTTAGCCCCCCTGGCCTTTAAGGGCTCAAGCAATGTTTCAATTGATCAGGGATCCACTGTCTTAACTCCCACAGGGATATTCCGCCAGAGGCTTACAAACTCAGGAGACCGCCAGCCTCTCCTTGGGCCATGTGTGGCTACAGGCCTCCTGTGGAGAGCTTCCTAGACCAGAGCTGGTCTAGGAATGCCTTGTTCTGCCCGGCCCAGCTTCCTGGGTGATCGTGAGCCTGAGCCCACATGCCCTGGCCAGACCCTGTGAGTCCCTGGTACTCCCACAAGCGGAGGTCACAGGGCCCCTGTGAGAGTCAGAGCACAAGATCCCCATCAGTTTCTGTGGTGCTCCTAGCCTTTCCTGCCCCAGTAAGTTTGGGGCTGCTCCAGAACTCAGCAGTTTTGGGGAGACATCTAAGCTGCCTTTCCTCTTAGCCCCTCTGCCTGGGCAGTCCTGTCCACAAGCCGAGCCCTTCACAGTGCCAGGCGTCTCAGCAGCACAGAACACCACCCTAAAAGTCAGAACTGAAGATAATGTGTGAAACAGCCCACCATTGGGCTCACTGTGGTGATCTGTGTACAGCAGGTGGCTGTCAGCCCCATGGCCAAGAAGCAGCGTTGTGCATCGGCCTTGGGGGCTCACTCCTCGTCTAAAGACCTGCCTCTGTTTATGTAAATAAGAGCTTCTGCTTCACCTGCTGATGTGTTTACTAGTTACCACAATTAGGGTGAGAACCACTTTAAAAAATTGAAGCCTTCTAACAGAGTCTTTGGTGACTCATGTGAACAGGCATAACTTATGAATCTGCTCTTTGGTCACTATTTGGTGCCCACCTGCCAGATTCCCCAGCACCCACTTGCCCTCTTCCAGCTGCCCAACCTGCCCTAGGAGACATCTCAACATCACCTCTTGGGACAGGTGAATCCTTTTTCCTTTTTTCTGGACAAGGAGACGATCTTCCTTTTCCCTGTGGCTATTCTCTTCCCCCTGCCACTGAATGCTCTCCTATGATGGGCTCTTTGGTCCTGTCCCCAGAGGCCAGCCACCTGTAGTCAGACTCAGGAGCATCCATATTGGGCATGGAATTAGATGGAGATCTGAGTGCGGAGCCCAACTGCTCCTCCCCAAGGCTGTGGCCAAGTCAGATCACACCACCTCAAGGCTTCGTGTTGGCTTCCATAAGCCTGCTCTGACTGTTGTTGAGAGTTTGAGAACAGGTCAGAGACCCCCAGGCCAAATCAAGTACACCTCCATACCCACCATTCACCAGCAGAGAAACTCTCCTCCCAAGGGTAGGAGGAAGTAAACCGCTGCAAGGACTTAGACCTTCTGCCTAAACAGGAGTTAGATATTTGTCAGTTTAAGTAGGGCCTAGGGATTGGTGCACAGTCTTCCAGAGAGGTTAGCCAAGAGGAAAGCTGGACTTCTTGTGTTCTCCTTCCATAGAGCAGCCACCTCTGGTAGAGAGACAGCAGCATCTTGAGCACATCTTGCTGGCCAGGGTCCTGAAGGTTCTCAGCACTGAAACAAAACCAGTCCGAGTTGCTTCCCAGCACTGCCTGTCTTCATAAGCCTATCGCATACCCTGAGGGTTCTCCCACGGCAAATTGTCCTTCAGGAGGATTATCAAAAGTAGCTGGTGGACTACATGAAGGCAACTAACAAAAGAACCCAACCCAAAAGCAGTCTGGAGTCTTGTTTCAAGTGGTTAGTGTTCCCAGGATGCTAAGGAGACTGACCAAGCTGAAGGACTGCTGGTGTCACCACCATCACTGACAGCCTTCTAGAACCAACATGTAGTAAGTAGCTGTGTTTACTTATATTTAGTAAGAAATGTGTTTCCTGTGAAAAAAAGGCCTGGGAGATCCCATCTGACACCAGCCCTGAGCCTCTCAGCCCAGCAGGGAACCAAGTGCAGCTTAAAACCCTCTTGGTTCTTGGACAGCCAACCGGAAGCACTTCTCCAGGAGAGCAGGATCCCAGGTGGTTTGCACCACGAGCGCTGACTGCAGTTGTGCACAAAGATCTTTGTTGGATTCTGAGGGCTGCCGGGTCCCCGGTGGTCACGGCTGCCTCGGTAGCTTGTTTGCTCTGTACCAGGGGACCTTTGTCCTCTGCTGCTTTGCTGTGTTGCCCGGGTTGCTGTGCTTGCATCCATGGCTTCCTCCTTATTTTACACAGCTTTCCACCTTTACTGAGGTTTGAAGTCTAGGGGGACTTTAAAAATTGCAAATGACCATCGAAAACAGCTGTTGAAAATAGTCTGAGCCAATAGACTGAATCACAGTAGAGATAACAGGAAGGAAATACCCAGGTTATCCCAGATTACTACCTTTCAAAACAAAAACCATCAGCCCCTGGATGGCCTGGCTCTGAATAAATTGCTTTTCAGTATTGATGCCAGCTGTTGTGCTCAGCACTGCCCTATGTATCACTAATCAGCCTTGCCCAAGAACACATAAGGGCTTCTTGGGAGAAAGTATAATCTCAACAGAGCTCCTCTGACTCAAGCCCACTGGACCCAAGTGGATTGACCAACCACAGGCAGAGAAATTCTCTAGCAGGAATCTGGAACTGAAAAACTCCACCAGACTAGAAAGTAGACATGAAAAGCCACGTAATACACTAAAGAAATAAAGAGGGCGTCTCATAAAATTTTTCAATTGTCACATGAGGTAATGAAGTCATTCTAGACTTAGGAAATCCCCATTTCGGAGTGAAATCTCGGTCTGTTTTATGATACTAACATGATGGTTAGATGCCCAGGTGCAATTTTATAGGCATTTCCTTTCCTAAGCCCCATTGTGGTGATGATGTGAGCCCGTGTCCTTGGCTCAGAGGTGTTGCAAATCAGCAGGGAGATGCCTCCCTGGTGCTCCTAGAACCCAGGACCACTTACACAGCAACTGCTGAGTCAGCCATCACGTTTACAAAACACCCAAGCCAGGGGCACTCACTAGGGACTCCTGGGTCACTTTATTGTGAGTCTTCCAAGGAAACAAAGATTGAGTTAATAGCGTTTTTTTCCCTTTTAAGCACTTTTTTAAAATAATAAAGTATATCTTTCAACTTCGGAGGCATCGCTGATAGAAAGGCTTCCTTAGAATCTTATAACGTGTTCTCCAGAGATGCTCCTAACCTCTGGGGACTGCGGAGTATCACTCAGGCCTCCTTTGGGTGGCTGCAAAATCAGATTTGCACTTTAACTGACTAATCCTCGGTTCTTGTGGCCTTATGGGGTAGTGGGCCCGGGAGCCCATTTCATTCTTTTCTGCCAAAGAATTACCCAGAAGCACATCATATGCCAACTCCCCACTTGCAAAGTGGAATTGAGAAACTCATATCCCAAAATATATTCCTTTATAGTATCAGCTGCACCATTTGGAAATGTTTTATTTTTAAACAGGTGTTTAAATAAAGCAAACACTATGACATTGACAGTAGCATTGTCTTTCCTAATGGACACAATATCAGTGATGAGTGGCCCAGGCCCAAAGCAGAGTCGAAACTGAGTTGCCCTCTTGGGAGGGGCCACATCATCTTGTGCCATGGCTTTTCAGAAGGACTCAGACCAGCAGACGTTGCCTCTGGCCTGGTCTCTGGGGTTCTTCTGATCTGCGGAGTGGTATTCAGCGCTGCCTGTGCCAGTGTGTTGTCCCTGCCCACACCCTCCACCAGATGAGCACCTTCAGCTCCACTGCCTCTTTCCCATCAGGAGCAAAGTTCTGACCTACCAGAAAAGTGGAGTGGGGCCACATCACAGGTGACCTCAGACCTTGATGAGTCAGCATGTAGCAGAAAGTTGGGCAAATGTCACGCCAAGGCAGCTGGCCGAGGGAGGGTTCTCACTCCCACCACCACTTACCGCTGCCCTGCTGGGTCAGCATAGAACCTGCATGCAGGTGCCAGGCCCATGCCCAGTCACAGCTGGACAGTGACCCTGGGGTGGTGGGCTTCTTCCTTGACTGCCCTGGGCCACAGTTAGCTCCTGCCCCTTCTTCCTTTTATCTTCCTCCTTCCGGTGTGGCCTTCTCCTTAAACAATTCCTTGGAAGTAAGTCTCACTTCTCTGCAAATGTGTACTCTTGAGGGCAAGGGCTGTCATTCCTCAATATCTCCCCCCCCCCCCTCCACAACGTTGAGTTGTGGAGACGAGTACATAATAGTCACAAAATCAGCGAGGACTGGTGAGCCCCAGTAACCCTTGTCTTGGTCGGCTATAAGTCTATCAACAAGCCCATTTGCCAACTTGGCTGAGGGCAGAGCTCCTGAAATTCCCATGGCAGATAAGGGCACTGGTCAAGCCTGCAGGAGGTCAGGGAGGATGGAGGTGAGCTGGTTACATGGTCCTCCCCAGCATGTAACCTTTTGTATTAACAGTGTCCTTAAATCAGACCTATTTTCAGCAAGCAGATTGAAGGTTTAGCCAACCGTTCAAAACAGCACTGTGGGACTTCTCTGTTAAAAGCACAACCCCTCCGGAGGCTTGATGCCCATGGGCTGGGGTCTGAGAGGAGAACAGAACAACTGTGACATGGATACATGTGTGTGCCACATCTAGAGCTGGAGCTGTCAGAATCCCCATCAGTTCACCCCACCTCTAAGCCCCGATTAACCCTGGGCAACCAAATGCTGAGGTTTTCCAAGCTTCACCCTTGGTTCCAGATAATCCAACCCCAACTGGTCTGCAGGTTCCGTGGTTTCAGAGATGCCCCCATCCTCTAGACATGGCAGCCGATGATGGTGCTGCCAGCGGATGCAGAGATTCCCCAGGTGACTCAGAGGATGCTCAGCAGGGTCAACCCTTTCAAATTGAAGGTGCGTGAGAAAAATCTGGCGAGAGGAGCTCGCGCCCACACACGTCTGTAAAACAAATAGATGTTGAAACCTGTTGCCCAAAATGAGAAAACGGACTTTTTTCGAGGGAGCAGTGAAGCTATAGCCTTCAAAAGCCAGGGGGAAACAGCTCTTTGTGAAAGCCGTTCAAAGTGGCTTAGGGTTGAAAGAAAGGTC
This sequence comes from Uropsilus gracilis, assembly GCA_004024945.1. Lineage (NCBI taxonomy): Eukaryota > Metazoa > Chordata > Mammalia > Eulipotyphla > Talpidae > Uropsilus > Uropsilus gracilis. The sequence goes on along the minus strand of PVHY01004809.1, from coordinate 4,590 downwards.
AGCCTTTTACTTTTCCCACACCCGCAAGTTTCTGAAGAAAGATGGTAAAGCCAGGCAGAAGCATAAGCAGCAGCCTCTGGGCTTTGATGTGTGTCCCTCATCCCTCCCCCTTCCCTTGTGGGAGGACAGACACCGGTGTGGCTTCCTCACACTTCTGGCACATATGCATTGAGGTTTTCTCAGAGTTGGTAGCTCCCTCCGAAGCCTGGAAGTGAATTGCATCTTAGCTAAAAAAAGAACAAAGCTGGAGAGGCCTCACTGAACCTGAGATGTGTGTGTCCTAACCAAAGGAAGGCCTCCTTTTCGGACCAGGCCTAGCTCTGGGCCCGAGGCTCCATGGAATCCTCAAAGAGAAAGTGATTTCAGAAGGACTTTCCCAACTCTCTGCCCCCCAGTCAGCCTCTGACTGGGGCACAAAGAGAGGAGGAGACCACTCAAGGGAGGCCTGGTCAGTGGGAATGACACTGTCTTCTCCATGTTCAAGAAAAATTATCAGGTGAGGGAGCAGGGAAGGGGTGAGAAAAGGGGGTATACAGGAAGGGTCTTCTTCCAGGGAGGCTGGGCTGAAGCCAGGATGACAGAGTTGCTTTTCTCGTTGGAAGAAAGGAACAGCAGGGAAATGGCAGTGTTGGTGTGGTCAAAGACAGCATCCACATCTGGTGACATTTCAGTGGAAGCAAGACCCGAATGGTTTGCTGAATAGATGTCAGAGGCAGTGACTGCAGCCGTGGACAAGACGATCCATTTCATTTGCTGTGAAGATGTTCTCAAGGCCCTATGTGCGTTCACAAAAGGTCCTGGGATGGGACAACAACCTCCCAGAAGGTTTGTGTGGTTTCCTCACACCTTCAGGCACGTGTGCACTGAGGTTATGAGAGCTGAGACGAAGCTGCAAAGGGCAGAATCCATGTGTGGAACCAAAGGTCTTTGTACAGACAGTCCCTCACCAACAGGGACATAGATGTGTGTGCTGGGTGTCCTCAGAAAGGATTGCTTGTTCATGCCCCCAGGATGACCTGTGGAAGAGGGAAAGGAACCCTGTCAGCTCCAGATTAGGCCAATAGCCTCCTTGGTTACCAAGTGTTCAGATACCAAACTCTGAGGAAAAGTCCTTCTCTCCTAGGACTCAGTTTTGCTCCAAACTAACATGTAAGCATGTGCAAAGAGTTTCTTGGATGGTTCTCTTATTTTGCTTACCAGGCAGTCTATTAAAATGCCTAATTAATTTAATTTAATGCAGATTAGTGTTTACAACCCATGTCAACTCTGGTTCACCAAGTCTGGTTCCTCTGCATCTTCCTTCATCCTGGTGGAGGTGATTCTTGGATCAGACTAGAGTTGTGACAACCTCTGTTGTTGGGGTAGGACTTGTCGGAAGGAGTAGAAAGAGCTAATGGGTCTGTCTCCTAATTTACTCCCCATGACCCTTAAATTTTGAAACCTGGCCTAACCCTTCAATCAATTAGTCTAAGAACTGGGACGCAGTGCTGGAAATTTCATTCTTCAGCAGGAAGATATTTTTAAACAAATCACTTGATACAAAACTGTCCTACAGGTAAAATCTTTCACAACCACAATTATTTTCATGGTTTTGTTTATATTTTAGGGACATATTGCTAACTGGCAGATCATTTGTCAGTGGAAAATCAAAGCGTTTTAGTCAGGTTCAAACTTTAAGCATTAGAGAAAGAAATATCAGCTTGGCAGCAGTGGTTATATGATGGGGGGAGGGATACAGGTTGAACATGTTTTCCTAAGCCAGCTCACACACAGAATCAGAAGGACTATGGACTTGGAGCTCCAGTGATGTAATCAGTTAGCATATGGTATTTATACAGAAGGGTTGTAGACTTAGATGGGCTGGGCTGGGGCTGGGGCATGGTTTCTTTGCCCTTAATGGCTACCTAAAGTTTAGGTCTTCCTCCAGTTATGAATATAGATAAGTCTATAGCAAGACTTATGAAATTGACACCAATGGAAATGACATATTTTCATATTTACAAAGCAAAATTATCATTTAAGCTACTGTCCACTCTGAAATGAAGATTGTCGTTAGAACTGCTGGTAAGTTTTATTGGCTGTATTAATAAAGAAGCACATGCCTGTATAACTAGTTCACACATACGTTGTAAGAGTCACAGAACCACACTGTCAGATCGTCGACAATCCCAGCCATTCGCTATAAGTGTTTTTCTTTTAAAAACCTTTCCAAGGGAAAACCAACAAACAATTGGACAAGAAAAATTCAAAGCTAACATTCAACAGTTTGAAGCATAGCGCATGAAAAGGGGAGAGGGGAAAGTCAGGGGGTGGGGGGAAAGGGCACAAAAAATTAAGATAATGGAGCTCAGGTGATAAGGTGGTGTGGAGAACCCTGGGGTAGATAATGATGTAAAATTAATAAATAAAAAACTATTAAAAAAGAAAGAAGGATCTACAAAACCTCATGCTATCCTCTATTTGGTCATTGCTTCACCAGAAGGGTGAGGTCTAACAGAGTACTAAGATCTGATTACCAGCAATAAAAAGCAAAGGAGCCTTCCAATGGCTCCTCTCCATTCCCTTCACCTTTAAACATTGGGTTTAATTTTAAATCTGAGTCTAAACCAAATTAAATTTCTTCTACCAAGCCTCCCCTGATTATCTTCTATCTGTCCTGAATTGTTATGTGGGCCATGTAAACAAAGCGATCTGTTTTTCTCTTTAAAAAAAAATACCTGAGAAGGGGGCTGTAGGCTTTGTGAGATCTCCAAAGGGGTGCACACAGAAACAAAGGTAAGGACTTTGGGGTTCTGGCAGATCTTTATGGAAAAGAAAGAAGCACTCCTTACAACAATGTGGTGTATTATGTATTAACAATAACCTTAGCAGGCATAATTTAATAGATTCAACATTGTCAATATCCAGAGTTTATATGAACACACAGAACCTGTGGGAGTGGGCTTTCTCTAACTCTTCTCTCATTTTACTTGAACATAAATAATCTGATGATGAAAAACGAAACAAAACTCTTCCATACTAAGGCAGCCCTTGACCTTCAGGTCCTTACTATGCATCATCCTCCACAAAAAAGGTCTTATCAGTAACTTACTGTCACAGTAACACTGCCTAACAAACAACAGTTATTGTTTGGCTGGAATCACCCAAAACTTATTGCATTTATTTAGTTCATAAATCTGCAGTTTGACTTGGGAGCTCTTTGGGACTCACCCATGCTGGTCTCAATGGTGACGTGGCTTTTGGTCAGCTGTGTGCTGTCCAGGTAGTACTGCTAATCTTAGCTGTGTTCTTCCATGCTTGAGGGTTGGCTGGCTCTTAACAGATATTAACTATTTCTGTGGTCAGTTGGTTGTCAAATGGGGGCTGACTGGATGGCCTTGGCCAGGTGATTCTGCTCTGCTCCACATGGTCTCTCATCCCAGAGCAGGATGGTTCAGGCTTGTTCAGATGACTGGGAAAAGAATGACTAGAAAAGCACAAGACCTCTGAAAATTCATCTCAGAACCCACACAGTATCATGTTGACCTTATTCCGTTGGCCAAAGCAAATCACAAGGGCCTGGGAAAGACTCTTCTGAAAGGAAAGAACCCAAGGTCACTTTGTAAAGGATATGGGAACAACAGTGGATGGAAATTTAGAAATTTTTCCCCATCATTCCACCAGAGAATCTTCTCGCACTTCCCTTTCCATGCCAGTTTTCACCCTTCTTTAGAAAAATATTTGCTCTCTCCAGATGCACTCTTCCATGTCTACAAAGATACAAGACCTTTCATGGATACAACATCTACCAAAGAGGGATGGTGATTAAAGAGGTAAGTAGCTGCATACTAGAAGACTATACACACATACATCATCAGTCATACATATTTCTGGATGAAGACACTAAAAACTTCACAGTGACTGGCTCTGGAAATGGGGCTGGGGATCAGTCAGGGTTTTGGAGATGATGGAGATGAGGGCAGGGATAAAATACTTTCCCTTTTTTTATATCTGTCTATACTATGGAATTATTTTTATCTTAGGCGTTTAACTTGCACAATTCAAAATGATTTCTAAAAGAACAAATTCACACCAGTTTATGGCTACCTCAGATTCTCAATAAACATCCAAATGTCCCACCTTGGTAGCATGACACCAGGGAGGGAGGGCTTGGACTCCTGTTCCCCCACCTACAGACTGACCCATTTAGGGTTACCCCCTTCCTCCTGACTCAGAGCCTGCAGAAAATAAACTACACCAATTTATGGTATAAGCTGACCACAGGGACAAAAGCACTTGAACTCCAACTCGGGAAAAAGTATAACAGCATGTAAGAGATCAACTTTTAGTATCAGCAAGACATGAATTCAATTTTTGGAACCAGTGCCCACCACCGATGACTTGGGGCCCATGACTGAGCCACTCTGTTCCTCAGTTTCTCCATCTGTTAAATAGAATGAACAATGGCAACTATACAAAAATATTTTAAAGACTACAAAAGATTAAAAAAGAAATGGGCTTCACACAGTTGTTCTCATAAAGGATCACTCAAAAACGTGCCAGCTGTTATTAAAGAAGCTGTCATATGCACACATTCTTTTTTTTTTTTTT
>PVHY01004808.1:0-89747 GCA_004024945.1 Uropsilus gracilis | reverse complement strand
GGAGGGGTGGTTTGGAAGCGGGTTGAGGGGGGAGCAGGACCAGGCTCACATTTGGCATTCAGGGCAGCTGACAATAAAAATGCTTTATTGCCAAGAAACTGGATCGATCGGGGCTGGAGGGGGCCGGCAGGGGGGACGCGGAGGGCTCAGCACAGAGGCCTGCGGCCGGGCCTCCGCAGCGACCAGGGCCCGAGCCGCCCTCCCCCCTGCGCCCCCCTCCCCGCCTCCTGCCCTTTCTCTCTCCTGCAGCCACCGCTTAGTTCTTATTATATTTTTTCTTATATATTTTTTCCCCCAGCTTCTCCTGCTCCTGTTTTTTTTTTTTTTCTTTTAATTTTTTTTTAAACTCGCTGCACTCCCAATGCCGCAGGCCGGGTGGGGGCGGGGGCGTCTGCCCGGGCCAGGTCCCTACCCACAGGGCCATCCAGAGCTGTCAGCTCTAGGCTGAGCCCCACTTTGCTTCCATATCCCCCCATTCAATCAGGACTTTCCCCCTCTAAAACCTGTCCTCTCTGGGTACCTATCTTCCTGGCCTTTCATCCAAGGGCCTCCTCCCACCCATAAAATGCCCCCACCCTGGGCTTAGGGCCCTGGCCAGTCCTTTCTCCTCCCCTCCCCCCTACCTGGCCCCCTGCTCACTCCCAGAGCCATTTGGCTGATGGTCAGAACTGTCCGTCAAGGGGGCTCAGAGCCCCTGGGGACTCAGATGGGAGGAGGGAAGGGGAGAGGTCGAGGGTCAGGCCACGTCCCCTCAGCTCAGCGCTCTCCCCTCCCCCTTCTGAACAAAGGGAGAAGCGGCCTGACCATGTTGGGGGGGGCAGCCTGGTACTCAGGGAAGCAGGGAAGAGAGAGGCTGTTGGGATGGCCATGGGCAGGAGGTGGGGGTGGGGGCCGCCTGCCCCTCCTCTGCCCTCCCCTCGGGTCAAGGCTAAGGTGATTCCTCAACCTCTCTCAGAGACTGGGCTAGGAGGGGAGGGGAGTCTGGACAGACAAAGAACAGGAGCCCCGGGGAGTTGGGGGTTGGGGGTGCACACCTGGGTCCCAGGCAGTCTGGGCTGGGGAGGAGAGCAGGCACCCTCTGGCTCTGGCCTCACCCGCTGACAGCCCCATCTCCCCTCTGGACCCCAGAACTACAGGGAACCTTTGAGTTTGAGCAGAAGTGGGTGGGACTGGGGGGGAAACTGAGGCTCAGAAAGCAGACCCAGAGCCAGGGTGGGTATCTAGGATGCAGGCACAGGCTCAGAATTCTCAGAACCAGACCAAAGTCTTGCCCTTTTTTCCCTTCCTATCTAGGGAGACAGCCCTGGCAGTCCTGCCCAGGTCAGGGGAAGCTTAGAAGGAGACAGGCAGGGGAAGGGGAGGCTGAGAACTGTGAGCAGGGAAACTTTCTCCTCCCTCAGGCCACAGTGGTGGAGAACCAGGAGAATGGAATTGTGAAAATCCTGGAAAGGGCATTCGGAGGGGACGGGAATGGGACGTGGACAGGGCCCTCCTGAGCCCCTGACCAGTGAAGGCTGGGGAGAGGCAGTTCCGACAGGTTGTCTTTCTTGCCCATGGTCACACAGCAAAGGAGGAGGAGTACTCACACACCTTTCTATCCCCAAACCGAAACAGCACTATCCCCGGACCTCCCAGCAGCCCAGGCCAACTGTGGAGGTCAGAGGGGAGCCCAGACAGTGAACATATGTCAGTACCCCCACCCCAAAGCCATAAGAAATAAAGAGGCAGCAGAGACAGAAAGAAACGGGTAAGTCTTCTGGGCTTAATTCTTCCACTAAGGTGGCTTGCAGGGAGAGGGCCGCAGCCAGGAGGACGAGGGGGAGGACACACAGGCCTCTTTTTGGGGGGTGGCCATCTCAAGCATACCCCCATAACCCGACCAAGGAGGCCCCAGATGGGCCGAGGACTATAGGGGTCCCGCTGCCCTCCCCCAAACCTCCCCTCCCTTCTCTCCCTCTCTTTCTCGGCTGGCTATCGACCGGGGCTGTGACATGGTAGATCAATACGGCAGGGATATAAAGCCGGCTGGCTGCCTGCCTGCCTCTGCCTCTCTCTCTCTCCCGCTTGCCTTGCTTCCCTTTCCCAGAGCCGCACCCAGGTCCCCCACCCTCATGTACCCCTTCCCCAGATCTCTGAGGGGCCAGGGTCCCTCACCAGTACTCCTCTGCAGTGGGAGAGCTTAGGGAGGCTGAGAACTTGGACAGCCAGGAGAGGGGGTGAGTATGGGAGTGGGCAGGGAAGCATGTGGGGATGGGGGTCACACCGGCAGGTAAGGGGGCTGGATGAAGCTAGGGACAGCTCCCCTCCCCCCGGGAAAAAGCAGGTAGTCCTACCTACAGTTGGGAGCAGCTCTGGGAAATGGGGCCCTTTTGAAGGTCTGAAAAGGATGGATCTCTAGGAGGAGGGCAGAGGGGGGCTGGGGAGCCATTGTCCTGAGTCTATAGACTCAGGCCTGGGAGGTGCTGGAGTAAGTCAGGGAGAATAGATGCAAAGAACAGGGGCAACCCCCAGGCAAACTGTCCCTCGTGATCAGAACCCCTGCTGCCCCATCCTGGGGTGGTCTCTTGGTGGGCAGAAGCCCCTTGGCCTCATCCCAGGCCTAGCCTGCACATGTGTACCGGGGCAGGGGGCCTGCGAGGTTTCAGCCAGGAGGCCAGGGGAGGGTTGTGGGGTCGAGTTGCATGTCCCTGTGTTCTGGGTGGCTGTGTACCTTCCAGTTCTTGAGTTCTGTCTAGACTGTGTCCCGTGTGTCTCAGATACTGAGTCACATCTGTGTGACCATGTGGGTGTGTCCAGGGGACTCGGTGACTGTGTGTGTGCCTCCACAAGGGTCTCCCTCACCCAGTGTCCCCAAATATCCATGGTAGGCATATGTGTCTGTTCCTGGGGATGTGTGGATGCACCCCAGGAGCACCCCGGTGAGGCTGTCCCTGGGTGTGTGGTGGCCATGTGCTCCTGGCCCCGGGAGGCTGTGTTTGCTGGGGTGTGAGCTGAGCCAGCCACGCGAGTATCCACGAGGCTCCGGGGGCAGGCGTGGGTCCTGGGGTGTCCCAGGGTGTGGACCCGGTATCGGGGCCAGCGGGAAGTTGCCTCTGCACATGATGGAGGCACCTTCTTTTTGTACCAGAAATCTGTGTGCTTTCTGTGTTTACGTGACGCGTGTGTCCCCATGTGCCTATGGCCCAGTATCCCCATGAGTGAACAGGAGACCCTGGGTGTGTCCGCATGAGTGAGTGTCACGGTGACTCGGGTCCATGACAGTGTTTTGGGGAGTCTCTGAGTGGGGGAGGGTGACAAGGCGGCACAATCTGCCTCCACGATGCTGGCTAGCCGCTCCAGAGCTTCATGTCTCCAAATCCCAGTGCGAGGGCCTGCTGCCTTCTTCCCTCCCTGCCAGAGGCCCTGGACCCCCTCCAGGACGGGCCCCCAGGTCCCCATCCCTCCCCCTCAGGCACGGCCCTCTGCTCCTCAGCACCCCCTGCTTTGGCAGAGGCCACCTCAACTCCACCAAGCGACCTCCGTCCCTCCCAACCCCCCCAGCGCCACCCGCTCCCCCCGCCCTCCCCCTACCACAAGTCCAGTCCAACCCAGACAAAAGCAATTACTCCTGAGGTAGGATGTGAGTGTGGGTGTTAGAAAGAGAAAAAAGGGGGGGAAGGGAGGGGGAGCGAGAGACACACACACACACAGGCAGGGACGGACAGCCAGAGACTCACAGAGAATGTGAGAGACAGAGATGAAAGAGACTAGGAGGGACAGAGGAGGCAGAGAACAAGAGCAGAGCAAGGGCGAGCAGAGAGACTCGGAAACAGAGACCAGAGAGACACCAAGAGAACAGGAGCACAGCGGAGCACAAGCCCCATGACAGAGCCACACAGAGAAGGGATAGGGCCAGAGACAGGAGTGGGGAACTGGAGACGGAGGCAGGCACCTGCAAAGAGAAAAGAAAGACTGAGTGGAAGAGTGAAAGGAAACCTCTGAGAGACAGGGGAAGGAGAGCCAGAGAGATAAAAGACAGAGAGACATAGGGAGCACTAGGCAGAGATGAGAGACCTGGAGAGACAGGACTTGAATGGAGGGAGCTGATAGAGCAAGAGACAGGACGGCAAAGCTAGAGGAGCTGAAGGGAGAGGGAGACCCAGTCCAAAGTGATCTTTCTCCGTGGTTCATTCATATTCTCTCCTTCTTTCTCTCGCTCCCTCTGTCTCTCTCCTTCTCTCTCTTTCTCTCTTTCAGTCTCTCTCTTTCTCTCCCCCCCCAACCCCCACTGCTCAGACCAGAAAGCAAGGGACCCAAGCCCTCCCAGTAGTCCCTCTCCAGGCTAGAGGAGCTGAGGCTGGATGGGCTGACATGGCTGGGCTGACACGGCAGGGCTGTGGAAGCAGACCTCATATCCCGTGTTCCCTGTCACGCTGTCCCTCCACACATTTCTAAGGGGCTGAGGAGCCCCTCTTCCTCAGCTGCATTTGGGCCCCATCTTTCTAGGGACCCCCAGCCCCAAATCTAACCTTCTCTCTCCAATGTACACTTCCACCCCACCCCCCTCTGCTTCTCTTTCACTCTGCTTACCTGCTGACTTTTTTTTGCTATTTCCTCATTTCTTTCTCTGCTCTCCTCAGTAACTCCTCTCCAGGCATTTTTCTGTGATGGGGTGATCTCTGAGTCCCCCCAGCATCTCCCACTCTGCTCCTCTCTGTCCTGTCTCTGTGATCTGCCCTCCCCCAAATGTGTCCCAAGAGGTGGACCAGTGACTGTGCTGTCCCAGGGGCTAGGAGCATGGAGGCCGCTTCTTTCTTGTTTTTCCATCAATACCTTCTTCCTTCTCTGTTCCTTAGGCCCCTCTCCCCACTCACCAGGTCCACATCTCATATGTGCCAATCAAACATGCTGACCCAAACACCCTACATGCAAGTCTGGAAACGTGCAGACTCAGAGAAAGGGGTGCAGTCCCAGAGGAAGAAAGGCTGAGGCACAGAGGAAGGGCGAGAAAGGGAAGGAAGCGGCAGCCAGATGGAGATAGGGCCTCACGGCACAGGCCAGGAAGAGGAGGAAACCGGAAGCAGAGACCCGTGGGCACCCTGGAAGGACCATGGCGGGTGAGGTGTGGATGCTTGTTGCTAAGAACACTCAAGATCCCACTCTGTGGCCTGGGCTCCCAGCCCTGGACAGCACCCTCTGTTTGAAGCTGGGGCCAGTACCTGTCAGTGGCCCCTGGGGGCCCATGCTGGCCAGTCAGCAGGTAGGCATGTCTGTCTTCACTTGTACTGGGACTGTCAGGATCCAGAAGCCCACTAACCCCTTTTCCTCAGAGTTGCTGAGGGAGAAGCCCTGTTTATAATGTGCATCTCTGAATTCCCTGTCTTGTGGCTGACAGAAACACCTAGTTCTGAATGGGTGACAGCAGTCCCCGCCCACCCAATGACAGAAAAAGCCGCCAAAGGAAAGGGGATATCTCTTGCTAGCGCCCAACCTGCCTCTGGCAGACCAAGCCTCCATCCCATGAGGAGAGCTTGCTAGGACCTCCCACACCTAGAAGCCTCCAGCACCTCAAGCTCCAACCTATGACAGCCTCCATCCCATTCTAAAACCTGGCCCAAGACACAACCAGGGATGGCTAGTTGGACCTGGGGAATGGGCAGGTCCCTGACCCCACTCATGACCTCTTACTCATGGCAGGCAGAACCTGAGCCACATCCCACCACAATACACACCCTCTCCCCTCAGAGGACAAGCCCAGCTCACAGCTCATGGCCCTCCCTCCCAACACAGCCCTGGCTTTGTTCTGCATCTCACCAGAACAGCAAAGGAAGGAAGCCATTCACCCTTAACCCAGCTCCAGCTCTCCAAGCAACCCGAGGGTGGGAGGAGGTGGTAGGAACACCTTGACATACCCTGTGACACTACACCTGGCCCACACCTAAGGCCGCCACATCTTTTTGTGGAAGGATGCAAGGACAGGAGGGAGGAAAGACCAGGCGTGGACACAGGCCTTCCCGTTCCAGCCCTGGGCACTGGGAAGGCCTCGAACACCCAGAGGATGGCAGTTGACTGCAAGGACTCTGAGGCTAGGCCAGCACCTATGGTCCCCAAGAGAAAAAGAGCCAATTGACTGGTCACCCCATCCCACCCACCAGGACTCTAACTTACTCCTCAGCTTCTAACTCTTCAGGAGCCCTCCTTATACCCCTTCTTCCAAAAGGCCCCCAGAGACCACATCCCTCCGATTCTAACCCAGTACCTGGCAGACCCACTGGCTCAGGTTGGTAGTGTTTGTCCTTGTCTCTCTATGAGCCTGGGGGCCCTCCAGGGTGCCCCCTTTGTGTCACCAGACAAGGCCCAACATATAGAAAACCCCAGGAAATGTCAGCTGAAGGAATAAATGGATGGATGTAGGTTTATGTGTCTGTGTGCTTACTTTTTTCGGCATTCGACAAAGACTGAGCATTCGCACTGCGCTGGGGACCCGGTGTGGGTGTGCTCGACAAACATGGAGACAGCGGGCCCCTCCCCTGCCATGAGGCTTAAGGAGAAAGCCACCATATACATGATCAGAGGTAACAGTGCTCAAGAAGCAGGTGTGGACTGAGGAGTGCCACATGGAAGGGTGGTGTCAGGAGCTGGAGATCTAAGAGAGGCAGAGGAGGGGCCCAGTCGAGAATGGAGAGAGGAACTGGCAGGGGTGGAGGTGAGGGGAAACACTGCCAGAGGCCTAGCCAGCACTTCCAGGGTAGAGGAGGTTCTCTTCATCCTGGGCCTCCCTGTTCAGCTCTGGCCTGGGGTCCTCGCCTTCCAAGCAAGGCTTTATAAAGGCAAGTCAGTACGGCAGGGGAGGAGGGAGATGGGCCAGTGTTTGTCGAAGTTGCTGTTTTGTCACCAAATTACCTCTCTCTCAGAGCCTGGCCTCCTCCAAACATGCCTTCTTGGGAGCCGGGACTGCTCCCTGAGCCCCTCGGGTATTTTGGCAACTGCTTTCAAAATCTGTTTGCAGATTCCATGCGCAAAATATCTGTCCTGTCCCAGCAAGTTGCCCAGTATCCTCCAACCCCTGCACTGCCAAGTGGATGACCAGAGTGGGTGCCAGATAAGGCTTAAGATGCACCCCAAATCAAATTCACTCCTAAAGCATGAAGATGTCCCCTTACTCCTGGAGATTTCAAACCCTGGGGAGGGTTTGGCGAGGTGGGAGGGTGGAGCCAGGTGCTCGGGCAGCCCTGAGTCTAATTTCTCTCTCAACTACTTACTTGCTGGGTAAACTGAGTCAAGTTGCCTTCCCTCTGCACCTCCGTTTCTGTCTCCCATTACAGGTGATGAATGCCCCCTACCCAGGGCGACTGTGTGTGCCCAACACAGGCCTGGCACACAGGTGACACCTAAGAAATACCAGTTTCCTCAGGAGGCGATTACAACTCCCTGACATGTGTCACCAAGTCTGTCGGCATTTGTCCAGGAGACATTAGGTTCCCAACAAACATCTATTTGAACACATAGAGCTAAAGTCACAGATCTGATGGTAACTTCCACTAACTCTGAAACACCGTTCCTTTAAAACGCTGTTATTTAGCCCAACTTTCAGGCATTCCTCAAAGCCAGGATCCGGCTTTGAATTGCGGACACTCCTTGACTTTCCTTTCATTATCAAGAGCATGAGAAGAGGCGAGGGTTCCTGAGGCAGCCGCAGCGCTGGGTCCCTGGAGAAAGAACTCGCCCTGAGGTTCACATGGACATCCCTGACCGGCTAGGACAGGGTCCACTGATGAGCTTCAGAGGGGAGGTGAGGTCTGTGAACACACTGAGGCTAATGAACAATTGGGACTGGTTTTCTTGGGGAAAATCTATTTTTAATGTTATAAAACTAGAATTTCATAGGCCAAAGGTTGACTGAAATATGTGATTTGGACCACAAGAAGATATTTGAAATTTTCATTAGTTGCCAACATTTAAAAGTGAGGAGATTTATAGAAAAATCTACAGTTCTGGCTTCTCTTTAGAACCAAGGAATCTGGCAACTGAGGGCCAGCTCTCTGCAGGGGACTGCCAATGGGACTATGCCTACACCCATACATTTTCCAATCAACTACAGCTCCAACCCACGTAGCATGTACAAATCTTAAGCCACAGCTTTCACCTGAGTCTGTGACCCCTGTGCCCTCTGGAGCAGCAAGGATCCTGGGTAGGAGGCCTGTGAGTGTCTCTAGGGCCCTGAAACCTGTCTGGAACAGGGGTGCCAGTACCAGGCCCCTCACCCCACAAGCCTGGCTCTGTCTTCTCCCTGAAGATGTTCACCGCTGGGGTCTCACCAATCTGGGTGGCACAAACTCCAGAGCAAACTCCCACAGAACTGAGCCTCTGAAGAACTCCAGCTTCAGTGTGGGAGTCTCAGGGTCCCCAGGGGCGCTTCACAAACCTGCCCTTGCTTAGGGGCACTTTCAGCTGTATTTCAGGTTCCTGCTTCCTGAGGCCACCTGCTTTCATGCAGTAATTTCTTCTGCCCTCTGTGGCAGGTGCTATTGTGTCCCCCTCTGACAGATGGGGAAACCGAGGCTCACCTCACTGGCATCGGGCTCTGGAGCCAGAGTCTGAGCTGCCTGTCCTGCTGGCCTTCTGCACATAAACCAGCCCTGATGGCAGGTCCTGCTCATGATCCCATTTACAGACCCAGAAATGGAGGCCCCAACTGTCGCAAACCACGTTAGGAAGAAGAGAACAGAGACTCAAATACAGGTGTCCTTGACCCCCAGCGGCAAGCCGCACCACCACATCAACATCGTCTTCTTCCCACTGAGTTCAAACACTTGTCAGGACCAAGCCCCACAGCCACTGACACCCAGAAGCACAAGTCAGACGTGGCGGCGGGCCTCTTGAATCCCAGCTTCAGGAGGCTAAGCCTAGAAATCTCTTGAGTCCGGGGGTTTGAGACTACCCTGGGCAACATAGCAAGACCTAGTCTAAAAAAAATAGCCTAGCCAGGTGTGGTGGTGCACGCCTGTAATCCCTACCTGGGAGGCTGAGGGTGGGGATCACTTAAGGCCGCGGAATTGGGACTATCCTGGGCAACATAGAGAGACCTGGTCTCAAAAAAAAAAAAAAAAAAGCACAGGTTTGGCCAAAAAGCTGCAGGACACACGAAGATAATCAGAGGCACCTGCAAGAGGGCAGGAGCAGAGCAGAGAAGGGCGGTCCCCAGGGTGGGGCCAGGCAAGTGGGTAGGAAAGCAGAGGCTTCTTTCTACCCTGGAGAAGAGAAGCCACAGTCTGGCCGTTAAGCAGGGCCCTGAGGCCACAGTCCTTACCTTTTGGGCAGACGCAGCGAAGCTAATACATTCAGGCCACCAACCTGGTCCAGGTCCAGCCGAGAACCTGGAGAGAGAGGAGATGGGAGAGTCAGCATCCCAGGGAGCAGGGGAAGCATCTCTACCTTATATAGACTCACCTTCCTCAACAGGGGCTGCGGCCCTATCACATGAGTGGGAGCTGGAACTGTATGCTGGGGAAGGTGGAGTCTGGGGCCTTGGACTCAGCTCCTGCCAGGCACCTCAGGGGTACACAGCGCCCGGGCACAGGAGCAGAGGAGCCTCGCAGAAACCTGATTCAGGGCTCTAAACCTTGGTGTCCCCACCTCACAGATGGGTACCCCAGAGCCTGCCTTTGTCAAACAGCTGCATTTTCCATTACACTGGAAGCCCTACAAAGGCAGGGGCTGTGTCTGACGGTGTCCACCTCTGGCGGAGGGCCCAGGAAATACACAGTGCTCAATAAGCACACGAAGGGTAACTGAGTGAATACAAGCATGGATGGAGGAATTAATGAATTAACCAAGCACACATCTCCAAGGACTGCCGGCGGGAGCCAGTGAGAAAGGAATGTGAGAGGGTTACTCATTATTAGGTGTCTATATGCCGTGAGGATGATGAAAATAAAAGTCACGGAGGCATTTCTGACTTGTGTGCTTGTTCATTCATTTAGTCAGTGGGTTAATCAGCAAATACAGAGGCTTCTCTGAGGGCTCCGGGCCAAGGGTGGGAGGTACAGAGCTGGATTAAAGAAAGTCTCTACCCTGCCGACTGGAGGACTGGCAGGCAAGTTAGAGTAACCAAATAATAGCTCATGCCAACAGGCAGAGAGCAGAGGGGGCTGCTGGGACCCCAGGGAAGGCCTATGGAGGATATATGGCCCAAGCCTAGCCTGGCAGACAAATCAAGTTTAGCCAGACAGAGAGTCAGGTGGGTGGAAAGAACATCAGACCTTTGCTGGCCCAGAAGGGAAGGAGATGGTCGGAAGAACAGGGCCTGCACCCAAGGGCCTGGGCCCCGCAGCAGGGGCAGGGCAATGATCTAGTTTATCTACAGAAAGGTCCCATTGTGTGTCGAGCAGAAGATGGGGAGGGCAGGAGGCAGTTAGGACATGGAGGGACCCGTCCCCAAAGGATGTTTGTTGGACCTCACTGCAGTCGAGCAGGGAGGAAGAACAGCCTGCTTGGCAGACAGGACTGACAAGGAGGTGTGGGTGGAGAGATGGCAGAGCTGGTTAAAGAATTTGGACCTGTGGGTCCCTACTGAACCCTGACTCCTGCCTTGTGGGCATGGAGCCTTCTTGGAAAAGCTGTCTGATTCGGCATAAGGCTCCTATTTGCAAGGACCATTCAGAGAAGAGGCCAAGGAAGTGGGACAGGAGGATACTTCCCAGAGGAGACTTGCCCCCCAGGTGAGTACTGAGGGGCTGGGGCTCGGAGAGGGAGAACCCTGGGGGGTGATATCACAGAGCAGTAAACCTGCAACTATCTAAGATCTGTGTGTCCCTTTGAGGGCACCCCTGGTGGGGAGGTCGGAGGGGGGATGGGGACACCAGCTATGGACCCTGACATTTGGCCTTTTTAATCACACAGATTAGGGCACTGAGGCCAGGTACAGCCAAGGCTACAGGAATAGAGGAGATAGGACTGGAGTTCAAGGAGAAAAGAGAAAGAAAAAGAGGGGCTGAGAAAATAGGGAGAGAAATGATACATACACACACAGGCAGGAAAGAGAAAAGGCGGGGAGGCCCAGAGACAGAGAGGAATGAGGAGCCACAGACCAGAGAAAAGCCCAGATGGTAGAGAGAAGAGTCAGGGTGGGAGGGCGGTAAAAGGCACAGGGGGTCTGCCCCAAATCCATCCTCCTGCCCCCTTTTGCTCTACCTGGGCCTCCATCTTCAGGGGTGGAAGGGGACCAAGACCCCTGGATCCTGGGGGGAGGGAGGGGATGGGGTTTCTGCCCCTCAGGGGCTGCTCCCCCCCAACCCCCCCGCCCTGGAGCTAATCAGCGGCTGTCATCTCCACGGTGAGGTCTTGGTTAAGGAGATTTAGGGCCGGGATCAATAGGAAATTTAAAAATCGATGCAGCGCGCAGGGCAAAATCGATGGCGTTTAATCGCCTTGCCGATTCCCAGTCAAAACAATTAGCCGCGCTGAGTGTTGAACACGGTGGCGACACGGCATTAACCGTCAATATTGGTGTAAGTGATGGCGGGGCGGGCGGGGAATCCCCAGCCTCAGAGGGGCCCACCGTCACACAGTGCCTTAGGGCTGGGGTCTTCCCTGAGGCAGCGCCCTCACGAGTCTCTGCCTCTTCTGCCTCTGCCCCTCCTTTGCCAGGTCGGTGGGCAGCACCATCCCAGGCCCATCTGCCTCCAGTTTTCCCTTCCTCTCATATCAAGGCCCTGCGCCCCCAGAGTCCCTCCAACAGACCTCTCTTCCAAGGAAAGGGCACCTCCTGGGGGAGGGCCGGCTGTGTGCCTTGAGACTGGAAGCTGGTAAAGTAGGACCTGCTCAGAAGATGCCTTCTACCCATTTCACAGATGGGGACTCTAAGGGACAGAGAGAGTAGACAGCTGGCCCATAGAGACTTGCACAGGAAGTGGAGCGGTGGGGACCTGAACCCTGATTTCTCTGACTCCAAAGTCTGTTCCTTGCAGCTGCACTCCCAGAGAAGGAGAGTCCCAGGCTCACTGGAGGACAGACAGTTCAGTGCTGGACCCCAGCTGCTCAGCTCTTTGCAGACAGCAGGAGGGTTTGCTGCATCCTGGGGTTTGTCCACTATGGGTCTGACAGGCTGTGAGCACCAGGAGAGTAGTCAGGGGCTTGGCGCCTCTGGGAGACCCTAGCATCGCTCAGGGTAGGATATGACCTCAAGTTGGGACTTGGGAAAGACCTGAGGGGGGCATGCCCCTTGGTCCCACAGAGACTGCCCACATACCTCCCCTCATGGGACAGACAGCTGATCCCCACAGTCACAGCAGTTCTGGAAACTTCAGTAACTAGCCCTTAGACTACAGCTCACCTTTCCCCAGCACTTACTGTGTGCTGGCAAGGCTAGTCACTCTGTGGGTGCGAGGTATCACACCCGTAACACAGATCAGGAAATGGAGGCCCAGAGAAGGAAAGTCACTAGCCCACCACCATACAGTCAAGCACAGACAGTTCCATCTGACTAGAGAGCATGAGACTCAGAGCCAATAATGTCTAATGACTACAAGCAAGAGCATGGGGTGCAAGGAGGGGGCACATTAGCCCAGGGTCTCCATAAAGGGTCAAAAGGGACCCATAGGGAGGTGAGAGGCCAGCAAGCAATGCAGGGGCAGTGCCAGAGGTGACACTCTGGACCCCACCCCAGCAGGCTCAACCAAGGTGAGCCTGAGGTTGGCTCTCACCTCCCCTGAACCTGTCCCCAGGCTCCCAGTTCTGGGGTGCTACACACGGAGGGCAGAGGCATCTTTGCCACCTGCTCCCTGACTCGGAAGAACAGGGCGGAGGATGTGGTCAGGGGAGAAGGCCCATGAGATGAGTCAGGGATTGATCTGACAAGGTCCTAATCAAATGGTCAATATCGCTGACCTGACCACTTAACCTATTGATAAGCTGGCAACGATGGAGCAGGCAGCGAGCGGGCTCAGGGAGGGAGGCAGTGAGAGGGCTAGGGGAGCCAGAGAGGGCAGTGTTCGCCCCCCACAGGTCTGGTATCCCAGAAGGGGGTGGCCCCCCCTCTAGTGCCCACCCACCTTCCCTTTGACGCACCACAAGTTTTCCATCTGGGGCTTCTCCCCAAGCCTCCCCCTCTACTTGGGGTCCTAATCAGCCTGAGGGAGGCCAGAGCCATCCCCAGCTGGCCGGGGAGCACACCCCAGCTTTTCACATGTGTGACGGATTTCGAGCCTCGATGTCCTCATCTGTTTACTGGGGACGATTCTAATAGGAAACTCTAGAAAGCAACCTGGTGTCCTCCGACAGGGGACTGACAGGAAAAAGAACGCCAGTCATGTAAAGGAAACTACGGGGTTGTAGAAAATACACCTGAAGTGAATTCACTGACAAGGGAGAGATGTTCTTAACCCATTATAAGGAAAGGGAAATGTCAGATTATAAACTGCGTGTAGCATATGAATCATTTCTATGAGATTCTCTGTCAACCTCCCACCCCCAAAGAAAAAGGTTTAGAGCAGAAGTCAGAATTCTAAGTTTTGGCCCAGGTACCTGAATTTTAGTAAGTTCATTGGGTAAATGTATAGACACACTCCCCTTTGAGAAAAAGTTGTCCGGAAATAGAGACATCAAAAAGTCCACTTTTTTTACCCACTTAACTAGATTATTGTGGAGAGGGGGGCTCCTCATCGCTCTGAATACCCACATTTCTTATTTTTTTTCCACAATGACCATGAGCATTATCAATAAACAACTGTTTGCAATCACGAAATGTGGGGTGAACTGTGTGGCCAGGACTTCAGGATAGCCCCCAAGGGGAGTTTCTCTGTGCCCTTCCCCTCCCCCAGCCTGGTTTATCTTCATCCTGGTATCCAGCCCCACAGAGCCCAGGGCATGGGGCACATGAGTGAATGTGAGTGGTGTCTCCTCTCATTTCTCCCCTCCTAGACCCGGCAGGGCAGGACCCAGCTTGCTTCTTGTTCCTCTTCAGGAATCCAGCCAAGGATCCACAAAAAGGAGAAGCTGGGGCCGGGCCTGGTGGCTCGTGACTGTAAGCTTCAGCCTATCAAGCGGCCGGGGCTAGGGATCGCGGTTCAAGTCCCGCCTGGGGCCCATAGCGAGACCTAGTTTCAAAAAAATAGCTGGGCATGGTGGCACACACCTGTAATCCCAGCTACCTGGGAAGCTGAGGCTGGGGACTGCTTGAGTCCGTGGTACCCCAGGCAACAAGAGCCTGCAGTTCCACAGGCAAAAATAGCGAGACCTAGTCTCAAAAAAAAAAAAAAAAAAAAAAAAAAAAGGAGAAGCTGGGGGAAAGCTGAGGTTGGGGAAAGGGTCGCCCCAAGGCCACACAGTGGATTGTGACCTAACTGACATGAGACTGTCTGCCAGCTCTTGGA
The DNA here is from genome assembly GCA_004024945.1 of Uropsilus gracilis. Lineage (NCBI taxonomy): Eukaryota > Metazoa > Chordata > Mammalia > Eulipotyphla > Talpidae > Uropsilus > Uropsilus gracilis. The sequence continues at coordinate 75,396 of PVHY01004808.1, read as the reverse complement.
CCACGCCATCCCACTGCTGGGCAGGGGAGAGCTGTGGGAGCAAGTGTGCCAGAGGACAGCGAGGGCATGTGCTTCTCTGGGGCAGATGAGGATGGCTGCCTCCTTGCTGTGTGACGCTGGGCAAATGGCTTCACCTCTCTGAACCTCAGTTCACTCAGTTCACAAAGCTAAAATGCAGCTGCTAACACCTGTGTCAGCTTTGGTATGAGGAATCAATAGGACCATGCTGATAAGGAACTGAACACACAGAAGGGGGCATGCGAGTGACAGGAATGATATGATTGTAAGTCAGGAGTGCTGTAGGTGAGCAGGATGTGCAGGGGACAGGAGGAACTGAAGTGGGAGAGGAAGGGAGATGTGTGTCCTGGTAACCAAATTCTCCATCATTCATTCACAAATGTGTTCATTTACTTCACTCAACATTTCCGGGGAGATGAAAATGGCAAATAAGTGTTCCCAATTCCTGCCCCCCCCCCAGGGCAAAAGGAGTCCCAGCAGGGGAAGTAAAGGCCTGGTGGGCTGGTCTCTCCTCTCTCCTTGGTGAGAGTTGCTGCCACTCTGGTTTCCAAACTCTCCCTTGGGGGGCTTATGCTAAAATGGGCTAAGCTTAGAAGCACCAGCCTCCTTGTCTGATGGGGGTCCTCGGTGCGTGTGTGAGCACACATCAGCACGTGAGCTCTGTGCAGACGGCTGTTTGTCTTGTCATCTACAACACAGAGCCGGGCAGGGCACTCTAGGGACATTCCATGCTGGGGGGTGGGGTGGGGGTGTTTTTCCTCCATTTTTTTAAACAGGGAAAAAAAAAACTTACAAGAGCCTAGCACAATGCCTAACACCTGGCAGGTACCCAATAAATAGCAGCTATTATTAGTCTCATCGTCACAAGCGTGGGATCACTCTTCAGCCCCACAAAAACCTTTTGCTGAGGAGGAAGTTGAGGCTTAAAAGCAAAGGTGATCCTTTGCTCAGGGTCAGGAACACTGGGGCTGGAAGCAGGGTCTCCTCTCTCTGATAGTGTGTTGGGGGGTGTGAGAGGGGGACAGGCACCATGACAGTGGGGGAAGGGTGGGTTGGTTGGAGCTAGGGGGCATTGGAGGGAGACAGAAGGGAGCCACAGGCTCAGGATGATTGGTTTGGATCCTGGCTGCCCAGAGGCCCCAGCATAAGGAAGTCTGACTTGTTGATACCCCGATGGCACTGAATGAACCCCCCCAAATGAACTCTCTCCACTCTGACCCTGGGCAACTGATACCCAACCATGCCCATCATATTGGGCAACCAGGATTACAGGGGGCTGGGCACCCATTTCTCTAAGCACTTCCTGGGTGTCAAGCACTGTGGATACAGCCACAGAGATAAAGCCACTGCCCTCACAGTGCTGACCTTCTGGTGGAGGAAGAGGCATGACAGATAAGAGTATATACTTAAGAGCCACAGGAGCATCTGGCAGGGTGAAGGAGAAGGTTACAGGATGATGTTACTTCAAGCTGAGAGGAAAGCCTATTGGGGAAGGTAGATTTTGAGCAGCAGCCCAAGGCAGTTTGGGGTAAGAACTTTCCTGGCAAAGGAAACAGCAGATACAAAGGTCCTGCGGCTGAAAGTTCAGAGTATCTGAGGAACAACAAGACCAGCATGGCTAGAACTTCTGGAGGCAGTGGTAGAGAAAGAGATTGAACAGGTAGGTGCATGTAGAATTTCTAGGTTAAGAAAGATTTTCTTTATGTGGTGAGGGAAATTACAAACTTTCTCAATGTGGCGGGTAAGGGTTTGTTTCACCTTCAAAAGCCAGGCTCCATCCGCTCCCCTTTCCCATATACCCTGTGGGTCCTTAACCCATTCTTTCTCTAATAACAAGCCCAAGAAGCCTTCGATCAAGCCGGGAGGCCCTGCTAGGGCTTTGTCAGGGCAGAGCTCCCCAGACCTGAGACTCTTCTGAGTCAAGAAAGGCCTGACTCCTCCACATGCCCAGCTCTCAACTGGCCATAGGAGGTTACAAAACCAGCCCTAGCCTCTAATCCCCACCAGTAGCAAATCTCCAAGAGGGGGCAAATTGCAAGCTTCTTCAGCACTGCCCAGTGATCAAGGGATGGAGCTGGGAGCAGGGGTAGAAGGCTGGGTCTGTTCCACCTCCCTGACTGGGCCTTGTCCAGGGTTCTGTAGTGGACTGGCAAGGCAGGAGGCCCCCAGGGTCTCCCATCCACTGTTCCCTCCTCCACAGCAGATCCCTGATTTCATGCCCAACTCACATCCTATCCAGTCCCTCCTCAAAACCCTCCAGGGCTGCAAAGTGTGCCTGGAATCAATCCCAAACCACAGAGTCCTTCCCACTCACGTCAGGTCTCACCTCATCTCCTCCCTGTATGCACCTGCCAGTGCAGTGACAGGTCACGCCTGCTCACACCTCCCTGCCTCCCTCAGGAAGCCCTCTTTCCTGCCCTTTCCGCTGGACCCTATCCACCATTTTTCCATGTGACACCTTTGGTTAAACCTCCCAGGCAGCTCAGCCTCTTGCTCAGAACCCAGACATCTAGGCCAAATCTGAGAGACCCGGTTTCCCAGTAGAGGACTCCTCTAGAGTGCCATCGAAGCAAAGCAGTATGAGGTGGGGGACGTCATGCCCTGTGGTTAGTTATGCTTGTGGGGCCTTGGTGAGTTTCGGGAGGCTGTGTGTGCACGTTTGGAGTCCATGTGTCAAATGCTCAGTTAAAATGTCACTTCCGGACCAGGCACGGTGGCTCGTGCTTATAAGCTTCAGCCTATGAAGCGGCCGGGGCTAGGGATCACGGTTCAAGTCCTGCCGGGGGCATGTAGCAAGACCTAGTTCCAAAAAAATAGCTGGGCATGGTGGCGCGCGCCTGTCATCCCAGCTACCTGGGAAGATGAGGCTGGGGATTGCTTGAGTCTGTGGTACCCCGGGCAACGAGAGCCTGCGGTTCCACAGGCAAAAATAGCGAGACCTAGTCTCAAAAAAAATAAAATAAATAAAATAAAATAAAATGTCACTTCCTCAGAGGTGTTTGAACTGATCCACCGATCCAAACCAGGCTATCCACAGCCTCTCATTCCCCCTTCTCACGCCTTGGCTCCACTGACAACTAACTCTGCACAGCCCTGTCAGGGCCTATATTGCTGGCTCAGGACTCATGGAGAGCCAGATGCAGGAGAGGCAGATGCAGGTTCCGCCTCGTAAAAAACTTCTTGGCCAGCACCTGGCTCACGTGTGACGAATGAATTCACCTCACAAACCTCTTCAAACTTTTTTTTTTCTTGAGACTAGGTCTCGCTATTTTTGCCTGTGGAACCGCAGGCTCACATTGCCTGGGGTATCACAGACTCCCAGGTAGCTGGGATTACAGGCACGCACCATCATGCCCAGCTATTTTTTTTGGAACTAGGTCTCGTTACGTTGCCCGGGGCAGGCAAAACTGCAATCCCCGGTCCCCACCACAGCTTCCTAGGCTGCTGGTTACAGGCACGCACCACCATGCCCGGTGCAACCTCTTCACACTACCCACCTACCAAAAGCTGGGGAGGTGCTGCAACTTGGAACTTGTCCCTTCCAGTCCACTGGGTGTGGCTACCTTATAGGGCTCCTGAATGCACGTGCCAGCTCTCCCCCGGTGAGTGTGTGGCTTGGGCTGCGGCCGCATTTTAGATTCAGGGTTTGTACCTTTTCTGCTGAATGAAGATGCCTGGTGAGAAACACCGTGGCGTTTGGGTATTTGTCCTGCCCTGTGATGTGTGGGTACCACCGTGCACACAGGGATACCTGGACTCCAGACCCTGTGGGGTGCTCTGCCTGGTCTCCTTGTTAGTGTCTATGTGTTTGAAGAGACTCCCTGACCCAAAGTATTGGTGGCTGCATGTCAGGCCGGGTGCACACGCCTGGCATGTGTTTGAGAACCTGTGTGAGTCTGTCGGCACCACTGCATTTGTCCACGTGTGTTTCTATTGCAAAATTTGCCTGTGCACATATGCGTTCAAGGTGTCAGTGGACTCTGTAGTTTGGAGTATGTGTGTGAAATGTACATGCCAGGGGTGATACAGACACATGTATACCTGTGTCTCTTCTCCCTGTGGCTGCTGCCTTTTTGCCTGGATAGTCCCTATTCTCTCTCTCTCTCTCTCTCTCTCTCTTTCTCTCTCTCTCTCTCTCTCTCTCTCTCACACACACACCCATGCTCTTATGTGCTGTGCTGATGGGGAGGGGGCCGGGGTGTCAGAGAGCTCCTGTGTCACAAGGTTAATTTCTCCGCAGCCAGGCAGGCTGGGCCCTGAGGGGAGAGATGGGGGAGGGGCTGGTCCCCACAGCCCTTCTGATAAATATGTATTTGGGGCTGCTGTGCTCAAAGGTCATGGGGGGAGAAGGAGGAGGAGGGGTGGTCTTCCTGAAGCGTGCTGCTGGGTCCCAGTCAAGCTTGTGTGACCCCTCCAGAGGGATGTTGAGATTCAGGGAGATATCCCCTTATCCTGGCCCGCCCCACCCTCAGCCCGGCTCAGAAGGAGGTACCGTGGTGGACACACAGATATTCCAACTCTGGAGCAAGCAAGCATATACATCTACGTCTGATGACCCTAGTCAGGCTCGAATGATGCACAAAGGCAGCCTCGTGGGCCACCAGATGTATGGACAGCTGAAACCTACCCTTTCTCCCTCACCCCAACCTTCACCTCAATGCCCCCCCCAAAATAGACAAGCACACAGAGCACATGGCCATCTCACAATAAGAAAGATCCTTCCATGCTCAATATATACACACATACTTGGATACAAAGTATGTGTGTTCAGGGTCCAAGAAGAAAGGTCACTGAACACTTTATGGGTTAGCATGTGCCAGCACACAAACAAACACACACACGCAAACATGCACACACAAAGGCACGCCTATAAATGTAAACCAGGAGTCCCAAAGACACAAACTTCTACAGAGGTAGGTACACACTGACAACCACAGATAAATGTGCATGAACACCCTCCCGGCACCCCTGCACACTCACATATAAACACCCCAAGACACATGCCTGACAGGGTTCGTGGTGGATCCAGGCTAGACAACCCAGCCCTCCTGCAAAGCTACCCGCTCCGGCCCTTTCCCCACAGAGGCAAGAATGGCCGCCTGGTCTCTGGCCCGTGGCCCCCAGCCAGCTTCAGCCACATGCGCCATCATTTGTCCAGCCCTGAGTCACATCAATTGTCGAGCTTCCCTTCCTCGCTGACCGGCCATCTCGGTCATCAGCAGCCTCGGCCATTAGCGGCTCCCGCCTCTGGCCTGCGTTTGTTGAATCTCCCTTACCTGGCAGAAACGCCCAGACCACTTGGAGCCCTCTCAGGGTCTGCCTGGCCCTGTCCCCAAGGGAGTGTGATGGACCCCGTGGTTTGACCGTGGCCCAGGCCTCATGGCCACCCCCTCGGCACACTGCTCATGCTGTCATTCTTCAGTGGTCGCTGCCCACGGTGGTTCTGGTGGGTGGTGGGGCTGTGTGTCGGCGTGTGTGCATGTGAGTCCACTTACAGGCATGTGTGTGTGGATGGCGGGATGGCCAGAGCTGTGCTTCAAGCCAAAAGGAGTATGTGTGTGTGCATACATGTGTGCATGTGTGTGAATACGGGATTAGGATGTCAGCAGCTTAAAGTCAAGTACGTCTTAATGGTGGCTGTGCATGTGGAAAGCTAGGGTGTCAGGGGCCGTACTCCACATGTGTGCATGTGCTTCAACACAGGAGTGACTGGGTGGATAGGCCTGGACGGGGTGGAAGGGTCAGGGGGCCTGTTTCTGTCTTGGGCATGGGGGGTAGGGGTGGCTCGGCACAGGCGTCCGCCTCTCAAGCGGGTGTAAGTAGAGTGTGTCTCTCCAGACCCCATTGCCTGTGTTTGTGAAAGTGACAGATGCTGCTTCGCTGGCCTCACTGCGGCGGATTAAGTCTGTGAATGCCACATGAGTCCACACCCTAGTGGGGGAGGGTCCCCAGTCCCTCTTACACTTGCGCATGCAGGCCAAAGCCCTGGACAGCATGGGGTCCCGGGAACAAGGGTCAGCTTACCCTACTTATTGGCTTCCAAGAGGAAGAGTGTGTCTGAACGGACGCAAAAGAAGGGCCGGTGTGAATGCGTGCTCACCCAGCTCATGGGCTAGACTGTGCTGCCCAAGACACATTGTCAGGAGACACACGTGTGCATAAAAGCATTCACATGCATGTTAGCTCCCTGGCGCCAGACTGATCAAGTCCAAACTTCTCAGCATCTCCACAGACAGCCCTGTGACACTGCACCAACCTCTGCCCCCTGGGCTGGGCCCCCAACCTGAGCTGCACCCCTCAGTCCTCTTTCTGCCTCCCCTCCTCATGCCTGATCTACCTATCCTCATCTACCCACCTCCTGGTCAAACCCTAGCGTCCTTCCTTCTCCAGACTCCTAATGGCCCGGAAGCTCCCTTTGTGCTCACCATCCAGGCAGTCAGAGTCTTTTCTGGGGCCGAGAGAGGGTCCAGCTTAGAAGCCACAGTGGGCACCCAGCAATCACGTTGAGGCTAGGAGTGAGCATGCCGCCGCTGCCAGATTACCTCCGGGAACCAACTGTACTTCATTCGCCAGCGGCACATACCACTCAATAAATGCCTATCGAATGTGGGGGCCCTGCATACGAGGCCCCCACAGACCAGCCTCTTCAGAGCCTGTCAGCCAAGCAAACTCTCCATCCCAAGGACCGAAGACGGTAGGGCTGTGGCCAAGTGAGGAAGGTGTGTCCGCACCCACGTGTGGCTGGGAAGGCGGCTACACCATGCAGAACTCCTCAGCTGGGGGTTCAGAGATGGAAACTCACCCATCTCCCTGTCCCTGAACAGGTCCTGTGCCAAACTGTTGCCATCAGAGTGGGCTCTCAGCCTCGCTCGTTTGCCGGCTTCCCCTTCAGGACACAAAGCGAAACCCGCGTCCTCGGAACCCTTGCTAAACCACGTAAGGCATCCATCCACCTGTCAGGGTCTGGGAGAGAGGGACTCTCAGGGGCCAGGGAGCAAGTGGGGAAGGGGCTGAGCAGAGAAAGGGAATGGGGCTGGGACAGATCTCTCGGGACAGACCAGAGACCTGGGTCCTAGGACTGCCTGGTTGCTTCTCGGAGGAGAGGATGGCGTGGACCTCACCCCTCATCTGTGGAAGGGGCAACATCAGAGCCGCTGTAAGAGCCTGGCTGATGTGAGGGGCGGCGTCTTCATCATTATTATTATCAATCAGGAGGAGGTGTGCCCAAGAGGGAAATGATAAGTGATGTATATAAAAGAAAGACAGCCCCTCGACTGAGACCTTATACTCTCTCCCCACTGGTCCCGTACTAGGCTTTACAACCATTTCGATGCTGACCCAAAAAATCCTAGAAATTAACCAGAACATGCCAGACAGGGAAACTGCTCCCTTGCCCCCACTGACACCCAGGCAGCCCCTGGTGTGGCCACCTGTCCCCTCAGTTGTTACACCCCCCACATGTTAGGATCATGCACCAGGACTCTGGCCAGCTCTACCTAGTTGGGTGCTGAGCTTGGGGCCCCAGCTCTGCTGTCACACTGCGGGAAAGAATGTGTCTGGTCCCTGTGTATTGGGAGCAAATGTACAAAAACCAGAATGGAGATGGCCACTGACGGACCTGCCGGAGAAGAAAAATCTGACCGACGTGTTGTCTGGGATGTACAGGCAAACCTCCGCCACACGTACAGCATGGTCGTGAGCACATACGTGTACACGCACACGCGCACGCACATACATGCACGCTGTGACCAAGTTCTCCCCCTGCTTCAGACACCCTCCATTTCGCCTGCAAAGACTGGCAAAGGGAAGCGAAGGCAGCCAAGATGCCCGAGGACCACGTTGATAGAGACCAGAGCAGCGTTGGCCAGCAGCTGAAGGGGAGCAGGGATGGGACCCCTACAATCGGCAAAGGTGGGCCTCTGTCTGACCTTACCTCCAAATTTGGTAGCAGAAGCAGAATTACCAGCAAGTGGATGCTGCCTGAGGCTCTTAGCCACTTCTCCCCTGACTGGCCTGCCACCTCAGCACGGGACACTTCCCTGGTAGTGGAGAGCCTGTGAAGCTTTCTGCAGGCTGGCAGACTTTGGGGAAGAGGAGGGATTTTTTCCTCTTGTTTTGTTTTCTTGCGCCCAGCTTCAAGGTGGCTGTTAGGCCAGCCCTTCTGCCCTTGACAACCTTCCCTCTCTCACATACCCATCATAGCACCTGGCCCCTGCTTCTTCACAAACCCACCCTCCACCCAGGACACAGACAGCCAGGCAGAGTAATCCCCACCACAACAATAATAACAGCTCTACACAGAAATGGCACTTTCATGCTGGACTTTATTTCCTGTGTCCCCTGGTGTGCACACCACGTCCAGACCTAGGGCACGCACGCACGCAGAGACTCCACTCCAAACAGGCTGCATGAACAGGTTCTCACACCCGGATTCAGCACCCAGACCTGCACACCAGCTACCAGGCACCGAGCTGAAGAGCCTCTCCCAAGCACACACATGGAGGGGCCCGTAAACCTCGAGACAGGAGAAGGACAAGTATAAATAGCCACACTGACACCCCCTGCACCACCTCACCCACAATGGGGACCCTTAGGAGCTGCTCCTGCTGCTGACAAAACACGTCATGATGCTCCACCTTAGGCTCCTCACCCTGTCAGGCTCCCAGCCCCACACACAGTCAGTCCGGCCTGAACACCTCCAGCAACGCACTCAGGCCTGGTGCACGCAACTGCCGCCATGGCCTGCTCTGTCCACGCCAGCCCCCCCGCTGCGCATTGACTCTACTTTCCCCTCGCCCTGGGGAGAGGGGGTAAACTCACCTGGCAGGCTGGCAAGAGACTAAAAGCAACTAAGTTAAGAGGGGTCTTTCTCTAAATCCAGGATCTGCTCCCCAACTCTACAGGCCCCAGGATGTGGGGTGTGGGGGCGGAGAAAGCGGGGAGTGGTCAGCAAGCCAGAGGCTTTCTCTTGGGGTCTTTGACCTGGGGCTCTAAAGCTCTCAGGGCCCTTTAGGGTGGACTTCTGCCCTAATTTCCTGTCCTTTTCACTTACCACTGGCCACCCGCTGCCCACACCCACCTCTTATAGTGGGGCTGAGTTCACAACCCTGAGCCTTCATTTAAGGGTTTCTTTCCCCTCCCCCTCCAGGGCCCCAGCAAGCATCCCAGGACTTCTCCAGAAGGCCAGAGAAAATAGGGGGTGGTGCTAGAACCCCTGACAGAGCCAGGCCTCCAACAAGGAAAAAGGAGGATAGAAATACATGGGGGGTTGCAGAATAGGGGGTAGGGCCTAGTATGAACTTGGGGGGATTCTCTTTTTTTGCTGAAAGCCCCACTCCCCAGCACAGCACTCAAGGCCAATGCTATGGAAAGTGATGAATAAATGAAACTGAGGGAGGGGTAGGAATGCTGGGGACAGTCAAAATGAGTGGCAGGGAGGGAATGAAAGAAAAGGGAAAGGGGGGAAGGGGAAAAAGGAGAAAATGAAAGGGAGGGGTAGAGAGGGTGGAGATAGAAAAAAGGAAAATTGGGGGGAAGGAAAAAGCTTCACTGAGAGGAGGAAGACAGAGAAACTGGAAAACGGAGAAAGAGATGGAGGAAAAGGAGATGAGAAAGAACAGGCAAGGGAGAAAAGAGAAGGCAGCAAAGAGGATAGGAAGGAGGCAGTCAAAGGGGTTCCCCAAGTTACTGACTTTGCCCAGAAGGCTGGAGGGGTGCGCCCGGGCTCCCCAAAACCACTCTTGGCCCCGGAGCTCGACTGCCCATCTCTCCTCTAAGACGCCGCTGCCTCTCTGCACCCCATCTCAGCTGCTCCCTCTTCCCGCTGCCCACCCTTCCAGCGGTCCAAGTCACTCCATTTCTTTCTCTTGCCCCTCATTCCTGCCTCCCCAGCCCTTTCTCATCCCCTGTGCCCTCTTACCTCTACCCCCATGCACCCTGCTTGCTTCGGAGCTTCAGGCAGCATCGTCAACCACTATCCTCACCATCATCACACTACACCGGCCCCCACACCCCCAGGAAAGGGGGGAAAGAGGCTGCTCCGCCGCTAACCCGGTCCCTCTTTGGCTCATTTTCTCCACGGTCGCCCCTTTCCCAAACGCAGGGTCAAAATGGGGTTCCCACCCAGCCCGGGAGTCTCTCCAGAGCTCGGAAGCCAGCCAGGAGCAGAAGCCACCGAGCCTCTCTGCTCGGTGCCCCTTTTTGCATGTCGAGGCGCCGGCTTCGATGCGCCTTATTTTATTCCCCTTTTATCGCCTTCCCCCCTTTCTCTTTTTCTTTATTTTTCAGCCCCGGAAGCAGCCACAAAGCGCCCGCCGCCGGCTCTCCTCCGCCGGCCGGGCTGTCTCCCCGGCTCTTTCTCTAGTCTGCGCTCCTTTGCCTCCCTCCTTTCTCTTCTCTGTCTCCCTCGCTCCGCCGTCCTTTCAGCTCCGGCCTCGGTCCACAGCTCTCTCCGCTCTCTCCTGCCTCCCCCTCCACGCCTCTCCTTTCCCCATCCTTCTTGCCCCTTTCCCCCTTTTTCTCTCCCTCTCCGTCTCCTCTCCGGCCCCATTTCTCCCCAACTGCCCCCACCCCTCGGCCCCCCGTACGCACATCTCTCCTTTGGTTCCCTCACTGGCGCCGACAGCAAGTCGACCCACCCCGCCCCCCGCCCCAAATAATAAAAATACCCAGCCAGGGGGCAAACCCCGACGCCGGGCGCCGGGAGGGAAGCGAGAGGGCCGGGGCCGCAGCGGCCGCGGGCAGCCGGAGCGCGGTGCGGAGCGCGCGGCGCCCGCCCGGCTCCCGCCCGGAGAGCTCTCTGCAATAGGCCGAGCCGGCTGCATTAAGCTTCTTGCAATCAATAAAGCGCGGGTCAGATTATGCAAAGCGCAGATATTAATATGCAAAGTTTTAAAGATTTTTAAATGGAAGGGCGAGCGCGGCGCGGGCGGGCGGGCAGGGGCTGCGAGGGGAGAGGGAGGAAGGGAGGGCGGGCGGGCGGGCGCGCAGGCGAGCTGGGGAGAGGAGGAGGCTGCCCGCCGCCCGCCCGCCCGCCCGGCTGCGCCGCGCCGCCTTGCCTTACCGCTGCTCCCATCGGTAGGCGCCGCTGTCTTCGCCATGCGCGTCAGCTGCACGGCTCCGAGGGGATGGCCGAGGAGGAGCCGCCGCCGCCAACGCTACCCCCGCTCCCGCTCCCGCTCCCGCGCCCGCTCGCTGCCTGCTGCTGGCGCTGCTCTGGCCGCTGCTCCTCGCCTGAGCTGCCGGCGCGAGCCCAGGCGCGCGCCATCCCCGGCTCCCACCTTGTCCCCATGGCAACCCCGGGCCCAAGGATGCTCAGAGAGAGAGCGCGAGCGAGAGAGCGAGGGGGGAGCGAGGGAGAGGGAGAGGGCGGGGAACGCAGGGGACAGGGAGGCAGGGAGAGGCCCGAGACTCACAGAGACACTGAGAGACTCAGAGATACGCAGAGATAGGCAGAGATACACTGGAACACAGAGATGCAGTGGCAGAGAGAGGGGAGCAGGGTGGGGAGCAGAGGGGGACGCCTAGTCAAGGAGAAGCCCAGAGACCCACAGAGACACAGAGACACAAAGAGACAGAGAAACTCAGAAAGAGACAGAGGGGCGAGGGAGAGATGGGAAAGAGAGGGGAACTCATAGGCAGGGAGAGACCCTGAAGCCGAGAGACTCTCCCAGAGACACAGGGATACCCAGAAACAGAGAGAGAAGGGAGAGGGGAGAGGGCAGGGAGCACAGAGGACACGGGCAGGAAAAGACTCATAGAGACAAAGAGATGCCCAGACACAGAGACACAGAGATATGCAGAAACATTCCATTTGGACACAGAGACAGAGAGGAGGGATAGGGGAGGGTGGAAAGCAGAAGGAGGCTCAAAAGCAGGGCAAGATCCTAAGATCCAGAGACTCAAAGAGACAGGGAAGTAAGGGAAAAGGGAGAAGGCAGGAATATAGGGGACAGGGAGGCAGGAAGAGACTGAGAGGCCGAGGTATGTCAGAGATACACAGGATAAGATACAGGTACACAGTGGAGGAGCTGGGGAGCAGCAGATGGAGATACAAAAGCAGAGAGGGGCATCAAGAACTCCAGAGATATCCAGAGACAAAGAGATAAAGAGAACTAATCCATTCAGAGAGACAGAAAGATGAAGAGCCAGGAAGAGCTTCACACACACACACACACACACGATATGCAGATCATCATCTACCTATAGTAATATACATCTATATCATCTCTCTCCAGAGACAGACAGGCAGAGACAGAGATAATAAAGGTAGACATGCATGAGAGAGATCTGAGAGAGAACCATGGTGGGGCGGTTGGAGACAAGAGAGAGTTGGGAAAAATACAGAGAAAGACAGAGATAGGACAGGTCAACACCCAGAGATGAGAGACATGCAGAATCAGAGAGATGTGAGAGAGACAGAGGAAGAGCCACTAAGAGGAGAGCTAGAGGTAAAGCCAAGAGCCACTAGTAGAGACCAAAAGACAGAGACTGAGACAGAGACAGAGGAAAAGGCTGTAGGGAGGGGAGGGGACAAGCAAGGAGACAGATGATTAGTGAGATGTGGACAGAAACACAGAGATACCGACCTAGGGATTCCAAAGAAATAGAAAGCACATGTGCAGAGAGACACAAGGCCCCAGAGAGAAAAAGAGGCAAAAAGAAACAGAGAGCATGAGAGAAAGTGAGGCTAGGAAAGAGATACGTGAAGAGATATGAGCAGAGACTGCAAGAGGAGACAGAGATTCCGTGAGAAAGAAACAGACCCAGAGTCTTTCTGGCGTACAGAGATCCATGGAGACATAGGAAACAGAGACAGCAAGACATCAGAGAAGAATCAGGAAAAGAGAATGAGACTTGCAGAAAGTAGGGGGGTTGTGACAAAGCCAGCCCAAGGCAGGCAGGAAGGGGCAGGTTGGGGTGAGAGCGGAGACCTGGAGAGTGAGAAATGGGTTTAAGGGAACACCAGGGGAGAGTGAGCAGATGTGTGTGCCAGGGAAGGGGAGACCAGGACTGCATAGTCCGTGCCCCCAGGCACTGGAGTACCTCCCCTGTTTGGGCACTATAAGGTCTGGGAGGGAGAGAGCTGAAAGTGTGGGGGAAGGGAAGGGACCCTGAACGCAACTTCCCGAGTGCCAGGGGAGGGCATTTGGCTCCCACCCTTTGCCGGTCAGGGTTCAGTTGCTCGGGGTGGTCGGTGGGGGTTCCAGGGAAGAGTGGGAAGGAGGAAGGGGAGGAAGAGGAGGAGAAATAAGAGGAAGAGGAGGAGGAGGAGGAGGAGGGCGCGGGAGCGCGCAGCGCGGTCTCGCTCAAGCCGCAGCAGCCAGCCGCTTTGTTACCCGCCCTCTCAGCGGACCGAGTGGGCACACGGGACCCTCGAGACGTGCGCGTGAAAGAAACACGAGAATCACCAACTGCCCACGTGTACGGGAAGGCTCCGGGGACCTACACTGCAAGTGCGCAGCAGAAATAAATACAGGAAACACCTACCCCGCGGGCGTACAAAGTAAGTACACGGGACCTGTGCAGCCTGCTGAACGGACGCGGAACTCCCTGCTACCCCGTGCGCACGGCCTCTGGGGGACCGCCGCGTGTGCACCGCACAGATAAATGCAGGAACTACCCAACCTGTGTGCATCCAAAGGTGCACTTAGCGAGGGACTTAGCAAGGACACGCGCGGCCGCGCGAGACCACTAACACCGCCCCCACACACGGGGCAGGGCCCGTGCCCACAGGGATTGCAGGAAGTCCCCGATGACCTGTGCCCCCGAAGTCCGGGCACCAACAGCACCCCGCTGGGAACATAACACCCACGGGCAGGTTCTGAAGACCCAAAGAGGGCGTGTGTGTAATGCAAGCACTAGAGAAACCCACCCCGTTTGCACACAGGGGATCCACTAGCAGGAGGGAACTCATAACGGGGGTGTAACCACACATCGTGGAGGCCTCCTTTGGAAGGAGCTGGAGAGAGCAGGGACCCCCTCCTTGAATAGGACCAATTCACTTCTGAGCACCCCCCTCATATCTGTGCACAACAGACAGGGGTGCTACAACACCCCCCTCACAGCCCCTCCCAAGCCTGGGGAAAGGGAAGCTGGGGGGGGGCATAGGCAAGAAGGCCTGTTCTCTGCCTCCCCTAAAAAAAACCAGATGAGGCGGGGTTGCGGCTCTTCTAAGAATAACCAAGTACAGGACAATGACACATAGCACCGAGTCCTGAGCATAAGGCTGGACAATGTGTGTGGGGGGGGTGGAGGGGTATGGGAGGGAAGCTCCTCTTCCATTTGATCAGTAGCTTAATTATCCAGAGTAGCCCTGGTAAACAGAGCTATCATTTTCTTTTCTTTTTTTTCTTTCTTTCTTTCTTTTTTTTTCTTTTTGAGACTAGGTCTCGCTATTTTTGCCCGTGGAACTGCAGGCTCATGTTGCCCTGGGTACCACGGACTCAAGCAATCCCCAGCCTCAGCTTCCCAGGTAGCTGGGATTACAGGTGTGCGCCACCACGCCCAGCTATTTTTCTGGGACTAGGTCTTGCTGTGTTGTCTCAGACAGGACTTGAACCACGATCCCCAGATCCAACCGCAACTCCATAAGCTGTCTCTTATAAGCACGCGCCACCATGCCCAGACAGAGCTACCAATTTCATCTGCTGACCAGTACCAGTAGGAGATGGAACAGGTAGTTCCAAACACCCTGGTGAGAGCCCCCAAGTCCTGCCTCACCATACCATCAGGGATGATGTAGCCCACATAGTCGCAACACAGTGGCCTCCCTGCTTCAGGAAGGCCCACTCCAGAGGGACCAGCTTCCTCTGAGCAGGTTGTAATCATGTGGGTCTGAGGGAAGACCGACTCTGGGTGTGTGCACACGTGCAAGACTCTCCCTATGGGAATGAGCTTATGCACTTAGCCCTCGCTCCCTGCCTGCTTGGCCTGTTCACATTGCAGCCACCTGTACAAATAACAACACCTGGTGTGCGCATGTGCATGCAAACACACATGGATAGTCATCCCTGGGTCACAAGTGCCTGGGTCACAAGTCAGGGTTTCCTTACAACCAAGGTAAGCCAAGGGACAACTGAGGCACACAAAAGGGGAAGGGAGGAAAGAGAGGAAAGGGGTGCAGGACAAAGGGGGGAAAGGTGAGAAATCAAGTTGGAGTGGAAAGGAAGAAGGGGCCCTGGGGAGAGGGTGGGTGAGGAAGGAGGAGAACAAACACTGGGGGGGAATGGGTGGGAGAGAAGGGAGGCAAGGTGAGGCTGTGAGGAAAAGGGAGTTGAGTGGGGACTGACTAGAGAATGGAAGAGAAGAGCTAGAAGAGAGAAGGGGATAGAAGATGGATGGAGGGAGCAGAGGGAAAGAAGTGGGAGAGAGGTTTCTAAAGATTCCCCCCAGAGCCTCTCTCAGGAAGATGTTTCTCAGTGAGGAATGAAGGGACATGGTATGAGGCAGAAGAGGGACTGAAAATCAAAGTGTAAGTCCCTAGGATGGGGCAGTTAGATCCCTCCAACATGCTAAAAGGGGCTCAGAGAGAGGGGTTCCTGAGGCATAGAGAAAGTCCAGGGAAGCAGTCTGAGCCAGAGGCATCCGAAGTAGAAAGGTCCTGGAGGGGGTGAGGGCAAGCTCTCTCACTAGCAGCCCCCCAAAAGGTGAGGGCTCCAAGGTATGGAGACTTTCAAAGTCCAGGAGGAAACTAGAGCCATCAGGGAGTGGTGGACTGAAACCAGGAATGGAGGACCAAATGGGGAAAGCTTAGAAGGGGCAGGGGAGTGAGGGCCTGACAAGTGGACTCGGTCAGGGTTTGAGGGGAACAACTGGAGCACTGGGGGAGACCCTGCCTTCTCCACAGCAGGTTGCAGAAGCCCTTCTCCAGCAGCTCCCCCAGAGTACTCTGATCTAGCCTGCCTCAGAAGCAATTACTGAATGCTGGTAGGTGCACGCTATAAAGATGCAGAGGCAGAGGAGACACCCCTGTGCCCTGAGACCCTCCTGGGGGAAACAATAAATACACAGTTACTGATACACAGCAACACAGACAGACCCCAGCACAAAATAAGAGAAATGAGACACAGAAGATTCCATTCTGTAGGATTCCATTCACATGCAATTCTAGACAGAATAAAACTATAGACTAAAACAGACCAGCGATTGAAAAGGCTGGGGGTGGGGAGAGAACTAGAGCAAAGGGACAGGAGGGAACTTGGGGGTGTCAAATGTTTTGCATCCTGATAGCAGTAGCAGTCACATAACCCAGTGTGTGTGTGTGTGTGTGTGTGTGTGTATGCAGAAAATTCATCAAATGGTACATCTAAAGTTCACAAATGCTATTGTATTTAAACTATACAGCAATAAAGCTAACCAAAAATAAATATACAAGCAACTAGAAGGAGGTGGAGAGACACTGAAGGAAGGTTTCTAGTAGGAGTTGATGCCTGAGATATGACCTGATGGAAGGGGGGAGTCGTTTCCATGGAAGGACTTTTACATGGAAGCAGGTGAGAGCTGAAAAGCTCAGTGTGTCTCAAAGACAAGGTAGCCTATCAAGACATGAGAGGAATGTAATGTAACTTCAGTAAAAAAAAAAAATTTAAAAAGGACATGAGAATAGAGAAAATAAAAGTCCAAAATCCAATTCCCATGACTGCTGGACTCACCATGTTGAATAAGCACCCCCTGTACCCTCAAAGACCAACCAAAGGGAAACTGTAAGTGAAGACTGAAAATTGCTAATCGGTATGTGCCCAAGGTAAGGGCTTCCTTCCCCCTCCCTCACCCTCCACCCTCCCAGAACTTCTTCCCTACTCCCTTCTTATGGGGACACTCCTCCCCACTAGCCCACCTTTAAAAGGCAAACCTGCGCGCCCCAGAGAAGTTCCACAACACGGATTCTGTGTGACCACTGCCCCCTGGTGGCTAAATAGATGTTTTACTGAGTGACAATCACAGGGTCCGGCTTCCTCTTCCTTGGTCCCTCCAGAGCCCAGACAGGGCCATTCCTGTCATTGTCTCCTCTTCCAGTCAAGATCTTCTTGATAAATCCAGCAGGCACTCTTCCATCCTATCTGACTTGCCTTCCTGACCACATGGCCACAGCCAACTTTTATTAAAATCCTCTCTAAGGAAGCTCACTCCCTGCCTTCTGCTCTGTCTCAGGAACTCTCCCAAGGGTGAATCACCCCCTCCCATGATTGATTATCTTCTCTAAATTATACCCCCCAAATTTGTCTCTAGCCTATCTCTCTTTCCTAAACTTCCATCCATTCACTTCCTGGAAGTTCCAAAGGCACCTTAAAATCAACCTATCTAACACCTTCCCCATCGCACTGACTACCTCCTCAGACCCCCGACTTGGGTTTCCTCTCCTCCTTGATAGCATCTCTATTCTGTCTGACATTCAAAACAGCAAGATGGCCCCTAGCCCTGCCAGTCTCTTCCTCACCTTCACATTCAAGTTAGCTCAAAATTTCATCCAGTTTCTTACCCTCCTTCACATTAAGATGAACCACATGAAATCTGCCAGTCAGCCAACTTTTTCTCATAAGATATTTGTGAAACTCAAGCTGCTATTTCTCAATTCCATCTTCTCTGCTGTTCCCTGTTCCCAGTCTCTGAGTTGAGCGCTCCACTACACACATGCTTCTTTCTTTCTTTTTTTTTAGACTAGGTCTCACTATTTTTTGCCTGGGGAACCACAGGCTCACATTGCCCGGGGTACCACGGATTCAAGCAATCCCCAGGCTGTTTCCCAGGTAGCTGGGATTACAAACACACGCCACCACGCAGCTATTTTTTTTTGCAATTAGATCTCACTATGTTGTCCTGAGCAGGACTCAAACTGCAATCCCTGGTCCCCACCGCTTCCTAGGTTGCCATTTACAGTCATGCACCACGGTGCCTGGCCCAGTCCTGTCTTTTCTATCCATTCTCCACATTGGCCACTGGGGTGATCTTTCTGCATCCTGGTTCTGATCAAATCATCCCTGCTTCAAACTCAGAACTCCCATTACCAATAGCCAGGACGAAAGTCAGACCCCCTTAGCTAGCTTCTCAGACCCTCAACAACTCCTGGCCCATCCCCTCCAATTACTGCTACCCCTTCCACTCTGGGTCCTGCACTCCAACCAGCACATCATTGCTCCCTGCTGACCTTCGCACAGGCAGTTCCCTGTAACTGGAACATCCTGCCCACTCTTCCCCCAGTGACTTCTACTGGATTTCAAGAGCCAGCAGCCTGATCCCAGGCTATCATAAGTCTTCAGTTTATACATTCACCGCTCCCACACTCACAGCTAGAGTACCTCATAAGGACCCCCTCCTTGGAAGTGAAGGAGGGCTGCAAAGGGAGAGAGGATTCCACTCCTGCCCCCACCCCACCCCACCCCCAGAGCTCGTGGCTGAAGGGAAAAAACAAAGACAGCAATAAACTGAAGCATAGTATGCTGGCCCCAAACCAGCAGGGGCTATTTTCTTGAGTTTTAGAGAGGAAACTGTTTTCCCAAAGTTGGAGGGACATTCATACGAACCTGCCTGTGAGGAAAAGCAGGTGTGTGCAGGTGGGCATGGGGTTGTGACACAGACTATGAGAAAAGCTGCTGAAGAGACTGGATGGTGTCTGATCATCCAGTATCTTCTGATCTCAGAGGCCATGGGGACCCCTGAAAGGTTTTTCATCCAGGGAGGTGCTGCATTTTTGAAAAGATGCATCTGAGGGGGCAAGAGCAGAGGCAAGAAAATCAGAAACTGTTGCAAAATCCTATTCAGGAGGTGCTAAAGGTTGGTATTACAACATCGGCATCAGGGACAAGTGGAGGAAGAGAGGAAGAAGGGGGAGGGGGAGGAAGACAGGGTCTGTGAAACCCTGAGGTAAGTCAAGTCAGCAAAGCTTTATAAGGATGGAAGTGTTAGGCTATGAGGGTGGGTTTGCTTCCCATTTGGCTGGGTGCCATTTGCTGAGCTGGGAGAAAATAGGAGCCATGGGGACTTATTCAGGCATGTTCTCTCTGGAACCTCTTATGTATGAGGTTTCAGAATATGCCTGGGTCACTGCCTCCACTGGCTCTGGAACAGCACTGAGACACATTCATGAGTCATGTTATGAGGAGAGGCCTAGGCTTGAAGATTACACAGGTGACAACTAATGTCCTGCGAATGGGTGACACTTCTTGGGAAGAACATATAGAAGAAGAGTCACAGGCTGATAAAGGATCCTGAAGAGCCACCTATAGGGATCAGACAGGTTGTCAGGGAAGAAGCAAAACTGTGAGATGTTAAGGAAGCTGATAGACTGCTTTTAGGTGGCCTCCAGGGACTCCTATTTCCTGGTCCTCATGCCCTATGTGACCACCTCCCATGAGTGTCAGAATGTGTCGGGAGTGATGGGTGTCACTTCTAAGATTAGGTTATAAAAAGACCACAGCTGCTGCACATGCACAGCTCTCTATTGCTGTCCTTTCCTCTCCTTTCCCTTCCTGGCCCATCTCTCTCCTTCTGTTTCCTCTCTGCCCCTCTCTCTCCTCTTTCATCACTCACCCTGGGGGGAACTCTGATACACACCAATCTGAGCCTTCAGAAGCAAACAGCCCCGAAGCTAAGCTTCTCAGGGATTTTTTTTTTTTTTGAGACCAGGTCTTGCTATGTTGCCCAGGATAGTCCCAATCCTACACACTCAAGCAATCCCCAGCCTCAGTCTCCCAGGTAGCTGGGATTACAGGTGTCTGCCACCATGTCAAGCTGCTTTTTTGAGACCAGGTCTCGCTATGTTTCCCGGGACAATCTCGAACCCACGGGATAATCAAGCGATCCCAGGTCTCTTGCCTCCCAGGGCTTGGACTACAGGCACATGCCACCACGCCTAGCTTTCTCAGGGACTCTTGACCCACAGGAATTCTGAGGTGATAAATGTCTGATGTTTTGAGATGCTAAGTTTGGGGGTTGGTTTGTTACACAGAAGTTAAAGGAGGAACGATTTCTCAACAGTGAACTAGTGGCCAAGGAAAAAACTGAAAAATGTCCCTGGATTTGACAAGAGAAGGTCATTAACAAGCTAGTACACATGACTTCAGGGAGTTTAGACTCAAAGGGGAGATGGAGGCTGGGCTGGCAAGCAGGACTGCTCCGTCATTGCTGCGTCGGCCATGGTTCCTGGCTGCCCAGTGGCCATGTCCCTGTTGTTCCAACAGCTCTCAGATTTCTCTGTGTAACCACCCATGATGGCCTATTGGATACTGGTCCATGAGACTGTCCGTCCGGGTGCCCCACAGTCCACAGGCCAAGGGGAGGCCACATGACCCACGCTGCACCAATCAGTGCTCCCTGGAATCTGAATCCTGCTGATGTGACAGGCAGCCTGAACCTAGCTGGAGCTGATTCATGCCACCAACTGCCCAGATCCTGAGGAAACAGCCATTCCTTCCTGCTGTCTCCATCCCCACAGTCCTGGTTATGTGCTGTCAGAGACTCGTTCTTTCTCCCCCTTCTTTGTGTATGCCATCCTCATTTCCTTCAAGTCAATTCCTGGTTTGCAACAGCCCCTTTCTGTTGCCAGCAGTCAAGGAATCCAACTCATCCTTGTTCTTTCTACAATTTGGGTTGGAATGTATAGGAGAATGAGGGCAGGCACGAGAGGGAGCACGGAGAGAGGTATGATGACTTGTGAGCTTTTAAGGAGGTAGAGATTTGGATATATTTTAGGCTGAGAGGGAGGAGAGAGAAGTGGGAAGGATTGTCAAAACAGAAAAAGGAAGAGTGATGGAGTAATTTTCGCAGTTTTGTGGGAAGGGGACACATGGGTAGAGAAGGGGGATTCGAACGAGCTGAGGGAAGTAAAGCAGATACGGGTGTGGATACATGTAGGTTTGAACAGGAAGCTGAAGGAAATCATAGCTGATTCACCTTCATTTTATTTTATTTTATTTTATTTTATTTTTTGAGACTAGATCTTGCTATTTTGCCTGGGGAACTGCAGGCTTACATTGCCCGGCGTACCACAGACTCAAGCAATCCCCAGCCTCAGCTTCTGAGGTAGCTAGGATTACAGGCGCGCACCACAAAAATAGCTGGGATTACAAGCACAGCTATTTTTTGAGGCTAGGTCTCGCTATGTTGCCCTGGGCAGGTCTCGACTCAAGTGATTCCCAGTCTCAGCCATGCTCTAGGGCTGCACTTAAAGACACGCGCCACCGTGCCTGGCCTTCAGCTTCATTTTATTTGTGATGTTAAAGGGTACAGTTGGGGGAGGTACTGATGGGACAGCAGCAACTGAGAGGGCTGAGAGGTGGCAACCACATGCCCCATCTGGTCACCATTGTTCTCTGGGCCAAATTCAACCACTCATGCCAGAGTTGGGGACATGCTTGTAGAAGAGGCAGAAGACCAGGGGGTATAAGGGAGTGAAAAGTGTGTGCTAGTGATTTCACCCTTCCAGGCCTGCCCCTGCCTTTTCTATCCACATGAACATGAAATCAGTGTCATCTGAGCTCCCCCACCCTAAATTCCAGTTGGGTTCTCCATAAGGGAAGCATCTGCAGGACATCAGAAGGGGAGAAGAAAGCATCATTCTGGATATTTCTCCTGTCCCAGTGCTGTGTCAGACCATGGTTCCGGCTGTACTCTCCACAACTCTATCACCTTCAGGGGTATGCCATCTGTGCTTCAGCAGGCTTCAGCAGAACCACTCCCTGCCCTTGACCCCCATCCCCCACAGCCCTAAGGGTAGTCAAAGCTTCCTGCTGCCTTTACTGCCCTTGAAGGTTCCCTCAACCCTGCCCACACCTCTGCAGTACCTTCATTAAATCATCTTCAAACTCCCAGCTGTGGGGCCTTCTGTTTCCCACTGGGACTCTGGCTGTTACAGAACTGGTGAGAGAGAGCAGATGGCCCTATGTGAGCCAAGTCACTGGGTGGCAGGGTAGGGAGAAGAGCCAGGAGGGGTCTGGCCAGTTGGCAGAAAACAGAGAAGGCAGGGGAGTGGAATGCTCTCGAACTGATGCCACAGGTATGAGGCCTGGAGGGCAGGTGCTGGGATTAGAGTGAGGGTACTGGTTTTCAAACAGGTTGTCTTTAAAACCTGGAACTTGATTCATTTTTTTAAAGTAATATTGCATTATAAGATTCCAAATGTTTCAGATGTTCATAGTACAGACCTGAAGCTCACCGCTAAACTAAAAACAGGATTTTAAGTCTAGTATTCAGGAAGTCCTGGGTTAGAATTGGTTCTGTCACCTCCACCAATGTATCCCCCAGGGACTGACTTCAGCTTTCTGAGTATGTTTCCTTGCCTTGGAAGTATGAATACTCCAGGAGGAAATAAAAACAAAAACCGAGGCTATGAATACCAACCTGTAGGTTGGTGTGAGGGATAAACATGCGTGAGCCCTTCCTTGGTCATATCAGTGTCATAGAGCACAAGGTATCGGTGCTTGGGAAATGACTACTGCCCCGGCTGCACTTCCGGGTAGTGACTCAGTCCAAGGCGCGGTCACGCCAGGGGGTGGCTGGCGTGCAATGAAGGTCACCAGAGCTGAGGTGGGAGGAGACAAGGGCCAGGTAATTGGAAGGATGGCTCATCATCGGGAGGTAGAGTCCCAGCAGGACAGCAGTCTTTGCATGAACAGACTGTCAGCGCTGTAGTTCTGGCATGGCTGTGCCTTCAGCAACTCTGCCACCTTTGGGGTTTGCCATCCACATCGCCACAGTCTAGCAGGACCACTCCCTTCCCTGACCCTCATCAGACCTAAAGGAGGTTCGGGAATGAGGGGACTTGATTGGGAATTGAGATGTCAGTGGGGAAGTGGAACAGAGTGTGGTCAAAGCTGAGGACTGACGCTTAGGTTCTGGGAAGCCAGACCAGTCTGTATCTGGGTCATCTGAGCTCCCAAGCCCTTTCGATGCCCCTGAGTGATCATAACTGCCACTGTGCCAGAGTTAGTCAGAGAGGAACTGCAACAGACCAATCCTGCAGCAGCTAAGACAGAAGTACCCATTGGTAACTGGTTGTTGGATGGCTTGGAGTGGGAGGGTGAGAGAAAGAGAAACAGCTTGAGTGAGAGACACAGTCAAGTGACAAAGGCAGGATTCTTTTCTTTTCTTTTTTCTTTTTTGAGACTAGGTCTCTCTATTTTTTGCCTGGGGAACCACAGAGAGGCTCACATTGCCGGGGTACCATGGACTCAAGCAATCCCCAGCCTCAGCTTCCCAGGTAGCTGGGATTACAAGCACGGGCCACCATGCCCAGCTATTTTTTGGGACTGTCTCGCTATGTTTCCTGGGTGGGTCTTAAACCCTCAGACTCAAGCGATTCCCAGTCCCAGCCAAGCTCCATAGTCTTGCACTTAAAGGCATGTGCCACCATGCCCGGACTGACAAAGGCAGGATTCTAATGTTGGATTTTCTGGGTCCAGTTTTAAAATCCCTGGTTTGAACCCTAACCACTACTGTCTCCCATATTTGAAATCCGCACTCCCCGGGCCAGGCACAGTGACTCGTGCCTGTAAGCTTCAGCCTAGGAAGTGGCCAAGGCCAGGGATCGTGGTTCGAGTCCTGCCTGGGGCCCGTAGTGAGACCTAGTTCCAAAAATATAGCTGGGCGTGGTGGCGCGTGCCTATAATCCCAGCTACCTGGGAAGCTGAGGCTGGGGATTGCTTGAGTCTGTGGTACCCCAAGCAACGTGAGCCTGCGATTCCACAGGCAAAAGTAGCAAGACCTAGTCTCAAAAAAATAAAAATAAATAAATAAATAAACGAAAAATCCTCACTCCCTGGCCTGTTTTCCATCAGCTGCCAAACCCCTCCTGACTTCTCTTGCTGCCCTACTCAGCCAGTCTCATAGAGAACAATATCTACCCTTGATTTTGTTCTGTTTATCTCCCTGCATTCTCTTCCCTTTTAATAACTTGATTTTAAAAAAAGCACCAAAACTCCTTTTTGTGAAGATAGCGCCAAAAACAAAGAAGGAAACTCCTGTCCCTCCAAAGCTGAAGCAAAAGCAAAGGCTTTAAAGGCCAAGAACAATGCTGAAAGGCATTCACAGCCACACAAAAAAGGGCGATACTTGTATATCACCCACCTTCCAGTGGCTGAAGACACTGCTCTGAGGGCAATCCAAACATCCTCAGAAGAGAGCCACCAGAGCAACAAGCTTGACCACTCAATCAGCCGTGAAGAAGACAGAAGACAATAAAACACTCTTGTCAGGATGGACATCCAGGCCAACAAGCGCCAGACCAAAAAGGCAGGGAAGAAGCTCTCTGACATTGACATGACCAAGGTCAACACCCTGATCAGAGAGAAGGCACGTGTATGGCTCCTGACTAGGATGCTTAGATGTTGTCAACAAAATTGAATCATCCAAACTGAATTCAGCTGACTAATTCTCATAAAACTTTTCACTATAAAAAATAATCACAAAAACTCTTTTCAATTGAAATAAATGAAGCTTCCTGAAACCTTTCTACAAGTTCTTCCATCTCTCTGAAATACCTTTGCCCATTTTACTCACCCAAAGAGCTCTTGCTCATTTAAAGAGCAGATATTAAGCCAGGCACGGTGGCTCGTGCCTGTAAGCTTCAGCCTATGAAGCGGCAGGGGCTAGGGATCGCAGTTCGAGTTCCGCTTGGGGCCCGTAGCGAGACAGAGTTCCAAAAAATAGCTGGGCATGGTGGCACGCGCCTGTAATCACAGCTACCTGGGAAGCTGAGGTTGGGGATTGCTTGAGTCCGTGGTACCCCGGGCAACGAGAGCCTGTGGTTTCACGGGCAAAAATAACGAGAACTAGTCTCAACAAAAAAATAAATAAATAAAATAAAGAGCAGATATTAATCAGAGAAAAGTAAACCACAGAGATATATATCACCACACAGTCATCCAACTGGCAAAATTAAAGTATATGACAATACCAGGTATAGCCAGTAAGGATTTTGAGATAAGGAGATTCTCTCAGATTACTTGGGTGGCTCTCAATGCAAAGACAGGTATCCTTATCAACAGTGTTGCACGAAGGCCAGGCATGGTGGCGCATGCTTGTAGGTGGCAGCCTAGGAAGCCACGGCCCGGGCCAGGGATCGAGGTTCAAGTTCCGCTGGGGGCACATAGCAAGACCTAGTCCCAAAAAAATAGCTGGGCATGGTGGCACGTGCCTGTAATCCCAGCTACCTGGGAAGCTGAGGCTGGGGATTGCTTGAGTCTGTGGTACCCGGGGCAACGTGAGCCTGAGGTTCCCTGGGCAAAAATAACGAGACCTAGTCTCCAAAAAAAAAAAAAAAAAATGTGTTACTCGAAATCTTTGTGGGGTATTTATAAAAATGAGTCAATTACAAATAAACACCACATGGAAGAATCTTACAAACATGACAATGAACAAAAGAAACCAGACACACAGAAAACATAGTGTACGATTCCATTTATATCAAGTTCAGAGAGAAAATTAACTATATAACTGAGTGACATAAATCTTCAACGTAAAGAAAAGCAAGACATTATTACTATAAAAGCCAGGATGGTATCCCCAGCTCTTCCCAGGGAGAGGGGAATGAGTGTTGTGATCAGGAAAGAACATGTGACAGAAGAGGGGGTGGATTCTGGGGTGCTGATAATGCATTTCCTTTTTTTTTTTTTTTTTTTGATAATGCATTTCTTAACTTTGTTTTATACATGGTTGTTTTACAACTTATTAATCGTACATTTGTTTTATCTTGTTTTCTGAGTTATATTTCACAATTAAAATGTATCTTGGTAACAATGATGGTGTTAATACAATTCACAGGAGGGGTCCCAATCCATGAAGCCTTCTTGGGTCCCTCCTCCCCTGGTCTCCTCCAACCTCTGCTGCTTGCTCTCCACCGACCAATGTGAGCCATCAGTTGCAGTCTGGCTCAACCAGCAGCCTGGGACTCTCCAGAGCCAGCACTCAAGGCTGTGTCCTCTCAGGGCCAAGTGCAGGAGGTTCTGCTCTGCATACCACTGCCTTATATTGTACTATCAAGGTCTGTGTCTGGCAGCACATGGTGACAGATGGCTGCTGATCAAACAAGAGCTGGTTGCTTCCACATTGCCACATACCTTTGCTTCTGCCCATCTGCCTACATCCTATTCAATTAAGTTCCCTAAGGTCTTCTAGTGGCCTGTTCTCTGTGCCTGGAATGCCCCCTCTTGTCATTCTGTTGAACTCACTCATCCTTCAGGGGCCATTCTTAGGCGCCTCTCTGTGGAACCATAGCCCACCTTCTTCAGGATACCCACAGACCCCTGCTTTCCTTAACTGTAGTCTCACCCACAGAATTTTGCCCAACTCCTGAAGCTCTTTGACGCCCCTGGGTTATTCTCATGACCTGGATCTGACGTATTTCTGGGACTTGGATGTCTGTCAGCCTGTGCAGGCTCTGACAGACCCAGAAGTGCTACACAGTGCATGCACTCAAGGAGGCACTGAAAGAGCAAGACCTTGCCTGAAGGTCAATGCCAACTCCTGGAATACAAATATTGGAATGCACCCATTGTGTCTGCACAGGCTCCCAAGTCCTAGAGGACAGGCTCCCTCAAGTCCGGTAGACACATGCCAGCAAAAAAAGGCGGGTCCCAGTGGGTCCCGAACTGTCAAGGATGGAACAGGAAGGGCCCACAGAAAAGGTTGGGGCCCAGGGCAGGTCACCCCACTGGTGCAGGGAGTGCCCATCATCATAAGGAGCCCCAGTGGTCCCAGGACCTCTGACTTGGATTTAGACCAGGCCCTAGAATTTAGGCCAACGGTGGGGGCTGGGACTGGCAGTGATCCCACCCCCAAGAAGAGGGCTTAGTTTTGGAAGGTCTTGCAAAGAAAGCTTACTCCATCTAGACCATGGAGAATCCCCAGCTATAAGGAAGGAGAAAAGACATAAAAGCCCTCACCTCTGTCCCCAAGCTGTGTCCACTAGGGGACACAATGCCGCTTCCTCTCCCTCAAGCAAGTCACTTCCCCTCCTAGCCCATTTCCTGTCAAAAATGGTGAGAAATGCCTACTTCTCACAGGTTCACTAATTATTCAAGACATCCTAACTAAATGCCCATCAGATCTTAAGCCTCTGCCAGTGAAGGTAACGGGACAGTTCAGGGCCACAGCAACTAGTTCGACCTGATGTTGACTCCTGAACAGGACTCAACTGGATTTACTGCTCCACCCCTATAAAGTCACGTAAGCCAAGGGTCCAGATCAGGTGCCCAGCTGTGAGCTGAGGTATCCCTCCCAAGACAAACCAGCAGTTCAGAATCCTTGCTCACCCCACCCTCAACTGCCAACATCCCTTCCACCACAGGAAGGAAAGCCCAGATATTGTGTAAGAAATTTAAGTTCCTAAATCCTTGAACAAGAAGAGGTGGGGAAAGGGCAGGAGGTTACCAGCTCAGTTGTAGCCACTGGGTAGCAAGAAGTTTGGCCTCAGAAGGAGGACGGTAAATGTCCAGGTGTGAAGGGTAAGGAACCATGGAAGAGGAGCTCAAGACACAAAACCCTGGCTGCTGCTGTCTTGCTTCCAAACATTTGGGCTTAATCAGCTTTGCAGGTAACTGACCCACCTCACTGAACCAGTTGAAAACACTCTACATACAGGACATACAGGAGCAAAGCATGTGTAAATGGGGTGGGAAGAATTTTTAACTCCAAGGTAGTATTCCTCCTTTGACAGGTAAAGAAACTGAAGTCTAGAAAAGAGGGCAAGTGGGGGTAACCGCTGGTACATGATGGTCTGGTATCCCACCCACCCTCTAGCCTGATGGTGAGCAAAGAACTTGGACTGGTATTGGGCTCAGGCTCTCATCTGCACCTTCTTCCAGCATATAAACAAAGAGTCCCAGAGCCTTGATGCCCACCGATGCCCCTGGCAGGGCAGTTTTATTGGTGCCATTTGTAAAAGGCCTTTCCCATCAAACCCCAAGGCTTTGCCTTCCCTTCCAAGAAGGAAGTTGGTTTCTAGCCCTGGCCCCCTGGGCAACAGCAAGCCTTGATTTGTTGCTGCTGCTGCAACACAGTTGTAACACTGAGTATGCAAAGCTGGGGTGGGGGGGGGATAGGAGAGGGCAGAGAGCCAGGTCTGTGTGTGGAAGCTGGACAGAACCTGGCTGGATGTAGAGATGTGTGGGCAAGGTGAGTAGGCCCCATATATGCACCCTAGCTCCAGTGCCTACTCTGTGACTGAAGCCCCTGATGGGGGCAGTAAAATCAGAGATCCTGAGAGAGAAGCCCTTAGGCCAAATAAGTGGTGTGTGGAGCAGGCAAGGGCAGAAGGCGGGGAGATTTTGGGGGGGCGGAAGGGGGAGGCAGGTATGGTGAGTGAAAGGTATGTGTGCACATATACAGCCAGTCAGGGATGTATGTGGAGGGGGCCTCTGGTTAAGCCCTGGTCTCCTGAAGCTGAAGGAACACACCTGGGGGAGGGGTTGGGGAGGTTGGGAAGGAAACTCAGCTGGAAGTGGTTTAGGCCTCAGAGCCCACATCCTGTGGGAGGAGCTGTCAAGGGGCCAGGCTGTCCAGGGGCCTGGCGGTCCGGTACAGTCCTCTTAACTCCTGGAGTGACAGTCCTCAAGGGGCAGAAATGGTCTTCATCCTCTGGTGGAAGAAGGTGGCCCAAGGCTAGGAGGTGGGGTCAGTCCTGCCAGAACCAGGATCAGGAGGCCTCACTTGGGCGCCGGTTTCCCTCCTCCATCAGCAGCAGGCGGCGGCGACCGGCCTCATAGTCAGCCTCATCCACACTGACCAGCAGACGGACAGCCTCCCGGCCCACAGCCTCGCGCAGGGCCTCAGTCAGGAACACGCCCCGCAGGGCCTGGAGCAGGGCGCCACTCAGGTAGTCACCCCAGAAGGCGTCCAGATAGGAGAGCTCTGAAAACTTGATGTCACACACAACAGAGCCCAGGTCCCTCGAGCGCAACACTGCGGTGGCCTGCCCAAACACGTCCAGCTGCCGGGCCAGTGCCTGGGGCCGCCGGGAAGCCACGCCCTGCTCCAAGGCGGGCCCATGCTCGCAGTACTCTGCTCTCACCCTGAGCCTGATATCTGTGGAGAAGGAGGGACTCATCAGGGAAGGACTAAAACCCACACACTGCGCAGGGGGCCCGGGGGGACTGCTGCCCTCCCCCCTCCTTGGGGCTGCCTGCCCTCCCCCCTCCTTGGGGCCTCTTCCCATAGGCTCCTCCCCCTGCCCCAACCCTGGGTTGCACTGCACCTGCCCCACATCCTTCCCTTCTGGTAACCACACCCAAGCACGGGTGACATTCTCACATGGCTTCCTTCTGTTACCTCCTGACCTAGACCACCTCCTCTTCCCCTCATGTGCCCCACTCCATCCTCAACCCCCTCCTGACTGCTCCCCCACCACTTGGCAGATTCGCCTGGAATCTGGTCCTGCCTCCTTCAGACTTCACAAGACTCATTCCCTCTCTTCCTTTAGGTTTCTGCTCAAATGCCCCCACCCAATGAGGTCTAGTTCCCCCTTTGGCCCAAAGTATTCCCAGTTCCCCACAGCCTGTGCCATCTCTCCCCAAAGTACTGGCACCTTCTAGTCTATTCTGTTCCCTTACTGTCTTGCTTACCACCTTTCTCCCCCACCAATGTGAGCTCCCTGAAGAAAGGGATGTGCATCTGCTTTGGTCACTTACACAACTGGAGATGAGCACTAACAGCAGGTACTCAGTATGGACTGGCGAGAGAGGCACTTCATGAATAGACCAGCTTTAAGCAACCAAGCCCTCTCCAGCCCTCCAACAATGAGATTCATGTGGCGTACTCCCATTCATACCCCCAACTGATCAAGCAAGCAAGGCCCATCAACTCCCACTTAGAAGTGGGCTGGCTTGACTAGGAAGCACTGAGGCTGCTGAGAGGCGAACAACAGGCTCAGAGTGCTGGGGGTCACTCTGCCACAGAGAGGGAGAGAAGGAAGCCTATGCAGGGCAATGATGTAGAAGAATCATTCTTGGATTCATCGAAGAGACTGGATCACCTGGATTTTCAGCTACAGTCACTTGTCTTTTGGCTTAAGCCAGATGGAATTGAGTCTGTCGCTCAGAACCCTGCCCTCACCTGCCCACATGAGGTAGCAGCTCTACACAGGGGTCAGGACACATCACTTCTGAGGCTGTCCCTGGGAACCCAACCTCTGGCCAATCATCTCCCTGTAGGACTAATGACTTCCCACTTGTGAAATGGGGCCACTCACAGAACCTCCTCTCAAGGATCAGCTCTGAGGTGAACTAACTGCAGTCTACACTACAGAGTGCCAACTACCTGTCACGTGCCTCCCCCAGAGCCAGATGCTCATGAACTCATTTACTCTACAAACAGCTCTCCCCCAAATTACTGATGAGGAAATGGAGGCAAAAAGAAGGGAAGTGGCCTGCCTAAGATTGCACAGCCAGGCAGTAGCAGTGCTTGGCAGAGGTCATGGGGCCTCCCAGGCGGCAGACAGTCACTTTAGGTCACAGGAGCCAATTCTCTCCCAAGAGTCTCAGGCACCAGCTGTGCAACCTGCGGCAAGACACAACCTCTCTGAGGCAGGCTTTCTAGATTAGGAGACAGTCCCTGCTGTGTAGGGCTATTAAGAGAATGGAAAAGAAGCCGGGCACGATGGTGCGTGCCTGTAAGCGACAGCTTAAGAGTCATGGCTGGGTCTGGGGATCTCAGTTCAAGTTTCGCCCAGGGCAACACAGCGAGACCCAGTCCCCAAAAACTAGCTGGCCATGGTGGCGCGCACCTATAATCCTAGTTACCTGGGAAGCTGAGGCTGGGGATTGCTTGAGTCCGTTGTACCACAGGCAACGTAAGCCTGAGGTGCCACACACAAAAATAGCGAGCCCTAGTCTCAAAAAAATGAAAAACCAAAAAAACAGAGAATGGAAAAGAGAGCATGGCTATAAAGAATGTGGCCAGCACTGTGTATGTGCCCACCGGGTGCTCCAATACATGGCCACCAATAGCTCTGACATGCTAAATGCTTTAACACAGGGGGTTCTAAGGAGGATCAGCCCTGTGGGGTCACAGCCACATGCAACCCACAGCCAGACGAGGAAACTGAAGCTCTGGGAGAAGAAGTGACATATCCCAGACTCCCTTCACCTTTCAGACTGTCAGCAGCAGAGCAGAAAGTAGAAGGCTCCCTCAAACAACCTTTCCATGCCAACCACTTCCTCCTCCCACCCAAAACCAAACCTCTCCTTTTCTGCCTTGGGGGGAACCTCACACTCTCTGCTCAAGGCCCAGCACACCCTGCCCAGCCTTGGCCCTCAGCCATGACTGCTCTGAGTGTCTGCCATGTCATCAGCGTGGGCTGGGAGCAGGGGACTGGGAGGAGCAGCACCTGTCCAAGGCCACACGGGGTGCTCAGGGGCAGAGGCACAGAGCCAGTGGCGGAGTCCGACAGACCTTGAGACGAGTCCCGGCTCTGCCACTCTCTAGCTGTGGGGCCTTGGGCATGTGACCTCACCTCTCTGAGCCTCAGTTTCCCCACCTGAAAAACATAAACAAACAAGAGGTCCCTGCTGCATGGTGGGATTATGAGGATCAAATAAGGTAACACATGAAGTGCCTGACCCAGGGCCTATGACACAGAAGGCACCCAGAAACAGGAACTGTGATTTCAACACACATCTCTCCAGCCCATGAGCCCCTGCCCAGCTTTGTCTCTCTCACCACAGCCCTCCCTTTTCTGCTCCATCTTCCCATACCCTGCCCTCCAGTCACAAAGGAAGTGTTCCCAGCACAAGCCTTACCACAAAATGATCTGTCCACCTCCCCTACCCAGGATGCTACCATCACCCACCAAGACCCAACTCATAATACCCCATGTCTGCCCAGGTTAATCCCCTCACAGATGCCTATCTCCTAAGCACAGGTTGCTACCTGGCCAGTGGCATAAACCGTTCATCCACCAAGAGCCTAGCCCCAATATGGGCAGGGGGTGCAGTAGAAGGACAGGGCCAACTCAGACTCCTGTGTGTTCCCATTTGTTTTTTCACTCAACTGACATTTGCTGAGTGTCAGGAATGCCCCACTGCAAAGGGGACATGAGCTAGGGAACGCTCGCCACCACGGCACTTTTGTTAACCTCCTATAACTGAGGAAACCCTTCACCATACCACAGTCCAACCTCTGGTATGGAACCCAAGAGAGGACAGGATGCCCCACAGGGGGAAGAGAAGACAAGCATGATCCAGTCAATGCTGCAGCCTGGGCCATAAGTCACATGAATCACATGCAGTCTCTCTACACATAGTATTTACCGCAAGCTGCCACACTTTACCTCCATGGACTTTTTTAATTGTCCCTGCAACATTATGAGGTAGTACATTATCCCATTTGCAGATGGGAAAACTGAGGTACAGAGGATGAGTCAAGTACCCAAGGCCACAGAGGAAGAAAGTGGCAGAGCCAGAATGCCAACTGAGGAGCCTGGCTCCAGAGACTACTCTTAACTACTTCCATCCTGTTTGCTGCCTCTCTCACCACCCCACACATAAATCTATAATTAAAAGACATCCCCAAGGTCAGAGGAGAAAATTATAGAGCAGGAGTTGTCATTTAGATTGCTATGATCAGAAAGGACCTCTCAGGGATATGACACCAAAAGGGAAATGTGAAGGATCACAAGCAGGTTGAGATAGAGTCAAGGAGAATGCCATTCCCTGAAGAAAGAAAAGTAGCTGGGAAAGTCCAGAGACAAAAAAATGAACCTGGGGTGCTCACGGATGAGGGCCCTGAGTGGGACACAGTGGAGAAGGAGGGCACAAAGGGATAACTGGAAGGGCAGGGCCAGGTGCTGACCATACCTTAGGGGCCTCCTCCTCAGGCTAAGCCCAATACCTGCCCCTGCAGGGTGGCTTAGGGATTACACTGCTGGATGCAGGTGAAAGGCTGAGGCCAGTGTCTGGCACAGCAACCCTGCCGAGAGCAGCAGAAAGGACGTGACCTCAGATGCTGGATGACTCCAGCTGCTCTGCAGAAGCAGCAGGGCACTGGGAACAGGGCCAAGGTAGACAGCCCTCAGAGAAGGTGAGGTGGTCAGTGCAGAAGCAAAGCAGCAGACAGGGATGGACTAATCCAGGTGGGATAGCCAGGGCGTGGCAGGAAGAGCATCCAGATCAGTCACCTGGCTGGGGCTGGAACACCAAGTCCCCAGCCAGGTACAAGGTCCCTCCCAGGCCCCTTCCCACTTGGGAAGCTACAGAGAAATAACTTCCCAAGTGGAGGGAACCAAGTGGAGTGACCCTGATGGAGGGTAGGGCAACACCTTCCTCCAAATAAGAGCCACTCCAGTTCCCTGCACACAGGTAGATTCCAGGACCCTCTTGTTCCCCAACTCCATACCTCATCAATCTCTCTACTCTGGGACAGAATGGGACACAGGAAAATGGGAGAGGCTCCAGGAGGGGACAAGGTAAGGTAAGAGGGATAGGCCCTGGGAGGTAAGCAGACAAACAGCCTCACGGGGTAGATTCTCGCTGAGAGCTTCTGGGGTCCAGAGAGGAATTCTCCCTGTCCTTTCTCTAGGAGCTCAGTGGCAAGCGGTGGAGAGCAGTGGTCAGTATGTCTTCAGTTGCCACACAGGGTAAGCCCTGCCAGCCTCTAGACATCCAGTTATTTTCCCCAAATGCAGCCAAAGTTAGCATGCCAAATGTAAAGTTCTACTGAACTGATGAACTGAGGCAGTAAGAGGTAGTGACTGTGATACAGTTAGCTGCCAAGATCTCCTGAGCCTGGTAGAACACAACAAACCATAGGAATCGAGCTTGAACTAAAGAACAAGCCAAAATCTGACCCAGTCCATGCAAACCCAACCACCAACTTTCAGGTAGCACAAATGACAGAGAAACAACAGAATACAACCTGAAAAACCCTGTCTTTTTTTTCCCCCAATGTACAGCCCCTTTCAATGCTCACAGTTCATGGGGGGAGGGGGCAAGGGGGGGACAAGCAATGGTTCAAGGCTGCACCTCTCTCTCACATAGGGACATGATGAAAAGCCCACAAAGAAGGGCCTACCATAAATCCATTTCCATGTTTGAAAATCCCAGTCTTTGGGAAACACTCTGGGACAGAGATATGTGGGAATCTTCTAGATTAAGAGAGACTTAAGAATATTTGATACAATTGGAAATTTGTACATTGATTAGACATTTGGTGGTAAGGAATTATTAATTTTGGGGGTATAAATTTGGGGGTAACTATTGTTAACTTTTGGAGATAGTGAAAAATCTACAGATGGAACAGAACCCCTGGAACTGACTCCAACTGACAGTTGATCAGTCATGAAATCAGTCACAAACTTGTACTGAATTTGGGTGGTGGGAAGCTAGCATTCATTACACTTGTCAACCTGCTTCTATATCATTTTCATAGAAAATGGGTGGGAGGCCGGGGATGGTGGCTCGTGCTTGTAAGCTTCAGCCTATGAAGCGGCCGGGGCTAGGGATCGTGGTTCGAGTCCTGCCTTGGGCCCATAGCAAGACCTAGTTCCAAAAAAAAAAATAGCTGGGCGTGGTGGCATGCGCCTGTCATCGCAGCTCCCTGGGAAACTGAGGCTGGGGATTGCTTGAGTCTGTGGTACCCCGGGCAACATGAGCCTGCGGTTCCACAGGCAAAAATAGCGAGACCTAGTCTCAAAAAAAAAAAAAAGAAAACAGGTGGGAAGGGCAATGCTTACCCCAGCATTCATTCAAATTCTCCAATTGCTTTCCATCAAAAAAATGCCTAGCCTTGGTTCGTGGCTCATAGGCACTAAAGGCTGGGCCACATCACCTCTCCTTTCCTCACCTCCCAGCAGTCTTTCCCCTCCCACCTAGAGTCTGCCTGTTTCCTCACCATCGTTTTACCACCACTGGTACCACCCAGCCTTGGGTCCTGCTGCCCCTCTATCTGGAACAGTTTTCCACAGTCATCTTCAGGCCTGCTCCCTCTTCTGAGAGGCCTTCCTAGATATCACTCGATCTTAAAAATAGTTCAAAATGGCATTTTCCATTAATCTCTACCCTCTGATATCTCAGGTTCTTCTCTGTCGCTTAGTTTGCTCCTCCCACCAGAACACAAGTTCCATGAGGGCAAGTCCTGCTTTGTCTAGTACATAGCAAGTGCTCTGCAAACACATATGGAATACACAAATTAAGAGACACAGAAACTCAGAAGTCCTATGTCCCAGTCCAGCATCTCCCAGGTCCCTCTCCTCATCCTCTAGACTTTAGTCTGGTCTGTCTCTGGGGGTCAACTCTTACTGCTGTCAGAGGTGAGGGGGCAAGAATGATGAGTTTCTTTCTCAGTCAGGTCTGGGGGGAGGCCTCCTTTCAGCCCTAGGATAGAACTCATTCAAAGTAATCCACCCCCATTTCAGAGGGAACAGCCAGATCCTCCTGGGGACAGCCTCACTCAAAGCCCCACCCAGCTAGTGAGTCAGCAGTCAGACCTGTTACCCATCCCTCATCAGACCTTGCCACACCCACACCAGGCTAACCACCTCCCTGCTATGGCCCTGCCCTCAAGGAAGAGACCAGAAGACTCTACTGGCAATAATATCTCTCCCCATGCTCAACCCAGCTGCATCCCTAGGGAGGCACTGACTCCCTCCTTGCCCAGCCAGCCTGGTGTTCTTTTTTTTTTTTTTTAGACTAGGTCTCGCTATTTTTGCCCATGAAACCCCAGGCTCTCGTTGCCCGGGGTACCACAGACTCAAGCAATC
This sequence comes from Uropsilus gracilis, assembly GCA_004024945.1. Classification (NCBI taxonomy): domain Eukaryota; kingdom Metazoa; phylum Chordata; class Mammalia; order Eulipotyphla; family Talpidae; genus Uropsilus; species Uropsilus gracilis. Next base: position 39,695 of record PVHY01004808.1, on the reverse strand, counting down.
CCCAGCCTCAGTTTCCCAGGTAGCTGGGATGACAGGCGCGCGCCACCATGCCCAGCTATTTTTTTGGAACTAGGTCTCGCTACGTGCCCCCAACGGGACTTGAACCGCGATCCCTAGCCCCGGCAGCTTCATAGGCTGAAGCTTACAGGTACAAGTCACCATGCCCAGCCCAGCCTGGTATTCTTATAATTACCATCTGACGTGGGGAGGAGTCAGAGGCAGGCGGCCACCCCCTAAAGCGTTGGGCTGTCTAAGCATGCAGGCTGGCTCTATTGGCCCACTCTGCCTGGCAGCACCCAGTACAGGTATGTGCAGCCTCATCTCTGGCATGGCTATGACACCTACAACCCGGAAGGCCACAACGCAGGAGGCAGGCTTGCATATCTTGTGTGCTTCTAGAAAAGCCCCTGCAGGAGTGGGAGGAAGCACTCCTAGGCACGGGTTCTCCTGGGAAATGTAGAAGTACCCCCAACTCCATATTCTTGCCTGCAATTCCACTACCTCCCCTGCATGAGCATCACACTGCTGATTCCTATTATGTCCCCAGATTTGTCCAACTCAGCGGTGAAGGTACTACAGGGTTAAAAGAGGTGTATCTGTAAGCATGCCCCACCCATACCTGCACCCTCCCCTGGGGACAGGAAAATTTCTTGAGGGCTAGGTCTGAGGATAAGCCTCCATCGCAGAGTCCCCAACTCAACCTCCTTATAACTCTACTGAGTCTGATATCCAAAATGTCCCATATCTCCTTATAGCTCCTTAGCCTGTCCCCTCTTCATCCTCTCCACTGTGATTCCACCAAACCTCTGCTCTCTCCTCTGGGTTGGACCTCAGAGACGCTCCAATAATTTCTCCACTTCTACTTTAATTTGCACAACATACACCTGACTGAGCACACACAACATGCCCAGAGTAGTTCTCAGCACTATGTACATCACATCTACTATAAGATTTTCTAGATGGGAAGAGAGTTCCTTTAAAAACAGGTATCACTCCCCTGCTTCAAAACACTGCTGACAGCACTTGCTGCATGAAAAGAAGCCCAAGCTCCCACCCAGGCCCCACTGATCAACCTTGCCCAGCTCTTCTACCTGCTCCCCAAGCTCTCTTAGCAGCACTTACATCCTAGTAGTGAGTTTTGGTGTCACTGCTCTGTCTCCCTAACTAGATGGTCACCTCCACAAAGGCAGATACCCTCCCCAAGCACATTGCCCAGCAATAAGTGTGTAGCATGGGCCAGCTGCTCCCAGTATTTTACAAGGGTTCATTCATTTTTTTCCCCTTAACAATCCCAGTTGAAAGCAAGTAACATCAGCCGGGCACGGTGGCTCGTGCCTGTAAGCTTCAGCCTATGAAGTGGCTGGGGCTAGGGATCGCGGTTCGAGTCCCGTCTCGCCTGGGGCCCGTAGCAAGACCTAGTTCTAAAAAAATAGCTGTGTGTGGTGGTGTACGCCTGTAATCCCAGCTACCTGGGGAGCTGGGAATTGCTTGAGTCTGTGGTACCCCGGGCAACGAGAGCCTGGGGTTCCACAGGCAAAAATAGCAAGACCTAGTCTCAAAAAAAAAAAAAAAAAAAAAAGGTAAGATCACCAGCCCCATTTATAGAAATAATACAGGTACAGAGGGGTTCAGTTACCTGCCCAACGTCAGAAAACTTAAGTACCAGGGTTATGATATCAGATTCAAGCAGCCTACCCCAAGATCCTTATTTTTCACTCCTGTATTGTTCTATATATATACAAAAAAAAAAAGTTGTTGTTAAATTAAGTAAATCCCTTCAAAGGTTTGCTGAGTAAAGAAACTGGAGTCAAGAAACTGTCAGAGAAGGCTTCCTGGAAGTGGTGGCACAGGACAACTATGGGTGGGAAGACAGACCAGAAAGGATGATTCCACTGTGTTGAACAGATGACTGAGAGTACAGCCTACCTGCTAGGTGTACCACACCCCAAACTAGTGCCAATTTCTCCCACCCTTTGGCTCTGCAGCCTGCCATGGGCACTATACAAGCATTTCCCAAAGCCCACAGACACCTACCACAGGTCACTTTGCCTTCTGATGGGGATCTGGCTGGTTCCTGCTGCTGCTGCTGAGAGGCAGCTGAGGCCCCTCTCCGTCGCCGTCTGGCACCACCACTGGGCCGACCTCGACACCGCCGCTGCCGCTTGGTTGGTGGGGAACCTGGAGAGGGAAAGATGGGCTGCGCTAAGGACCAGGATGAGACATGAAGCAACAAAATGGGTACCCAGGAAAGAGCTTGAGAGTAACCTTCATGCCACGAGATGCTGGGTCTCAGTGTCCCTGTGTCTAAGATGGGGGCTAGCATGTAGCATCATCCAGAAGGGCAGATAACCATACACTCTACCTGGGTGTGACCCTCAAGAAAACCCTGCTCTGGGAGACAAGGATGACAACGGCCGTTGGGGCACTGCTTAGAGTTTATAACCTATTATTTATGGTCTATAATTTGTAAACTAAAACACAGTGTAAATGTCTAGCAGGAATACAGAGTAATTTCTAAGATAGACCGATAATGGATATAAAGATGCAAAATGAGTATCTACAAATTGTACATTTTATGTAAGAGAAAATACCAACATATACATATTTTCTATTTTTCCAAGATGACACATTGTAAGGAAAAAGTAGAAAGGAATGAAATTAATTACCTACTCACCTAGGTGGGAAAAACAGTGAAAATAAACACTTCTAAGAACACCTTCTTTACATAGCTCTGACTTTTAGGTTACGTAACTGCTTTTAGAAATTAAAAAATTAAAATGAAAGAAACCATGAAAGTAAACAAACAGATAAGTGAACCTAACTGTATATCAAATTGGTAACATAAGCACTAGGAGAAAAATATTTCAAGTAAACTGGAAGACATACTGGCTAAATAAATTCAGTAGGAGAGACTCAAGAGGGTAAGAATCACCACAAATAAATCTTATGTTTCATTCAGTAGATAATAGCCAGCAATGGCACTGAACTACAATACTGAAACTATTTTATTATAGCTGTAAAGTAAAGCAAGTTCATATCTCACCACTATTAAGAACCAGAATTTTTAGTGCAAGAAAGGAAAAAAAGCCTTATAAGTTAATTTTTAATTGCTAAATACTCACAAGAACTATTTCATAAAGCAGAATTTCTGGCTCTGTTCACTGAAAGAACCCAGAAATAATGGACACCCTCAGCCACTAATCTTGGTCTGTAAATCCACAGCTTCTAAAGAAATGAAGCTCCTCAGAACAACCAATGCCAGGGCTCCAGGAAGGGGAAGAGCCCAGAACCTCCTGTAGAACCACAGAGAAGGATGCTCCCAAAGAATGATGCAGACGAGTCAGAGACAGGAGTTAACCAACTTGAACATCAGGAAGGATGACTAGTCAGTTCTCACATAGTAAATAAAAATACATGAGTTCATAGTGACATGTTCCCTGTGGTGCCCCCCCACCATTAAAAAAAAAGAAAAAGAAACTGCCTTTCAAAAGATGCTAACAGAGTAGAAAAAAATCCGAAGGTTGTCATTTTACAAATGCCACTGTAATAACTGGATTGGGCAGCATCACCAATGGATGTAGGCCCACTGGGATGCTGATGCCAACAGGTGTGCCAACATGTCATCCCATAGATTGTTTACCAACAAAAGATATTCCTTTACAATGGGGAATACTGCAGACACTACCCCCTCACAACAGGAAAGATGGACCTGACACTTCCCAATATGCTCTAAATTGGGGCACAGTGTCAGCCTAGGAGCGAGTCTCCCGCAAGCGTGCAGCCTAAATCCAACCAAGTCTACAAACATAAGGCCACTTCACAGGAAACACAAGGAGCAGAGGAGCAAGTAAAATCACATCATCAGTAAATAATCAAATAGCCAGTGGCACATGGCTTTAATCCCAGCCTAGGACAGGAGACTAGGAATCACTTGAATTCGCGGGTTTGAGACCTGCCCAGGGCAACATAGTGAGACCCAGTCTCAAAAAATAGCTGGACATGTTGATGCGTGCCTGTAATCCCAGCTACCTGGGAGGCTGAGTCTGGGGATCGCTCAAGTCTGGGGTACCCTGGGTACCAAAAGTGCGGTTCCCTGGGCAACATAGCGAGACCTAGCCTCAAAAAAAAGATAAATATGTAAACAAACAAACAGATATGCCAGAAACAACCTGGACATCCTACAAAACCAGTGCACTGGAAGGGTCAACACCTCAATGTCATGGATAAAAGCTGAATACACAGAACTCAATGTGAGTAGCTCCTATGTGGATACCATCTTGGAGATATTTGAAAATAGACCATTAGGTGATCAGAGGATTAGTATTTACTTTTGAACGCATGATAATGACCCTGTAGTAACCTAGGAAAACCTCTTTATTCTCAAGAGGTGAGGGACTCAAGAGGCAAAAGTCTTGGCTATTCGTCTAGCATTTATAGAATTCCACAATGAAGCCAGAGTTAGGTATACAGACAGGTGAACTTAAGTGACAAATTTTTAAAATTATTGAATCTAGTCAGTGGGAAATTTGAGCATGTTAACAGTGTTAAACTTGAATTTCTCTGTATGTCTGAATAATAAAAGACTAGATAAATTAATCATCATGGAAATTAAAAGACATGCAGATGAAGAATAACACCCACAATGTGATTTCATTTAGAAAAAATATAAAACTACGAAAAAAAAAAAAAAAAAAACACAAATCTGTATTTGCTTCTGGACACATTTGTGCAATAATAGATGTACAAAGACGTTCAAAGCTAATACAAAAAAGAATGACTCTTTCTCTAATGGGGAAGGTGCATTAGGATTCAAAAGGAAGAGAGGGTCACGGCCCTCATGCTCGCCCATCTGGGCTCACCTGTCTCCCACTGACCCTGCCGTGCGTTTGAAGAACTGCTTGACTGGCGGCGGCGGCGGCAGCTGCCCTCTGTCCTCTTTGCAGAAGAACTGGAGGTGCCATAGTTGTAGCGTTCTGGTGATACTGTGTGGACAAAAGGCATTCACAGATTCTAGTATCTCAAAGGCTCGGCCCTCAATCTACTCCAAGATGAAAGCCTGTCCCACAGGTGTCAGATATAAGAACCCAGACAGCCACTTTCTCTCTAATACCTCCGGCCCAGCAGTTGTTCGATGGGGCCACCCAACTCAAGTCTCTAGCACTCCAGCTGTGAAGGGTTATTCTGTAAGAATCATCATAGCCAGGATCCCTACAATGCTGCCCGTAAACTGTCCCTGGCCATCCTGAGCCCCCAAGGAGTAAGCAGGCCTTTCTGTAGTTTCCCCAAATCTTCTCTTCCAGGACTTATTTCTCCAAAAATGCTGTCACTTCTTCCCTAGTGCTGCCCTTCCCATGGGTTTACTCTGGGCAGGGGAAGGGCATAAGCCCATTCCCCAAAACTAGCCACTGCACCTCTAGTAACCCAGCTAAGTACCCAAGACCACAAGGTCTAGGCAACCGCAACCCTCCCAGCTCCTCACCTCCTCAGGACTGCTGTCCTCCAGGAGTACTTCCACACAAGGATCAGGGCAGCAAGTCTGGAGACAAACCAGCTGGGTTTGAATCCCAGCTCCCAGCTGTGTTATCTGCAAGCCCATGTGCTGTGGCTTCTCTCCTACTGCTCTGCCCTTGCTGGGGTCCCCTCTGCCCCAGCAACACTGACCTCTGACAATGCGAAACTCATTCATGCCCTGAGACCTGAAAGCAGAGTTTCCTCTGGCTGGAATTTTCTCTGAGGTGTATGACCCATAGTAGGGCAACCTCAGTTCAAATGTTATCTTCTCAAAAAGGTCTTGACTGGTTACCCAATCTAAGGGGGCCTCCTTTAACTTTGAAGCACTCCATACTCTCTCTTTCTCTCCCTGTTCCATTACTTTGTATTTTCCTATAACTATATCTAAAAATAAGATATTTATCTGTTTTACTGATTGCCCCCCCCCAAAAAAAACAGAAGTTTCAAGGAATAAATAGTCAGTAACATCACCCGGTATAGCCTGGGCCCAAGCCACAGGATTCAGTTCTTAGGTATAGGCAAGCTGCTTAATTTCTCTGAACCTGCTGTTTTCCCCTTTCAATGAAGACAATAAAAGGACTTCCTCCTGGGATTACTGGGAGGTCATCAGGTAATAGTTCATTTGAAAGGCTTACCCGAGCTTAGCATGAAACAAACCCTGCATACCATGGTCGCCACCATCATTATTCATGTAGTCAAATGTCACAAGTTCACCCCTCCCAAAGTCATGCCTGCTCCCACTTGTCGTTCTCATTCACACTCTGGGAGGAGCAGTAGTGGAATGGGACATAGGCTGTCTGTTGAGGTACTGTCAGCATCGGGACACCATCGGGGGAGGGGCGGCACTGGGAGCCAGGCCCTCTTCCTACCGGAAGTCAGTCACCTTCCCCTCCGAACATACCTGGTCTACGCCGCTTGCGTGCCAGGTGGGGCAGCAAATCGTGGCGGGCTAGCACGCGCAGGAGTTGCCCCAGCAGCCGCAGGTTGCTCTCGTCGCACTGCCCACGTCGCTCCAGCTCCAGCAGTAGTTCCAGGCCGCTGCGGGCTCCAGCCAGGCCGCCGGGGGCGCCGGGGGCCTCATCCAGCAGGAAGGCCAGCAGCTCCAATTCACATTCGGTCAGCTGCCCGCCCACCACCTCAAACATACGGTGAAGCGACAGCATCCCGTAGTAGTCCAGGCACTCATCCTCCTCCCAGCTCGGGGCCAGGGTCGGCCCCGACAGCGCCATACCCGGGGGAGGGGGACGGAACAAGTTCAGAAACAGGGCCTAGAACCCACACAGCAGGGAAGGGACAGTGGTCAGTGACGCGGGGGCCTGGACGGCACCCCCGCCATTGCGTCTCCCCCACCCCAGCAGGCCCAGCCCGGCCCCCCTCACATGCTAACCCTCTTAGTGTTCCCCTTTCTCCGGAAAGAAATGGTATCGCCCGAGGTCCCCTAGTAACAAGTCGAGACGCTAGACCCTGGTCGTCCTCTGACCAGCCCAGCAGGCAGAGTGCTAAAGCCCCTCCCCAGGTGGTAAGTTAGGAACCAGCCCAGCGACTCGACCCTATGATTCGGTCCGAACAAGCCTAGGGCCCATCCCAGGGCACCCTGCCAAATGCCCTTTGACTCTGGGTAGTACTACCCGGACGTGTCCCTTGGATCTCTGTCCAGTGGTACAGTCCGATCGGCCCCTCGACCCCACGGCCCCAAAAAAGTGGTACCGTCTTAAAGTGACCCTCTAATCCCTACAAGTGGGGACCGACCAAGCCCTTTTGCTCTACACAGGTGGTACTGTCCATATCCGACCCCCTCGCTCCGTAAGGGCGGTACCGCCATCTCCCCAGCACTCCGGAGACCCCGTATACCCATTACCAGTCGCCCTTAGGCTTTTGTGGGTCCCTACCGGATTCCGGCGTCCAAGGACTCCTGGGCGACGGCCGCAGCCACTTGTTTTGGATCTTTCTGGCACCTTCTCTATTATTACGCCTGCGTCACCTCGCCCCTCCTCCTCCTCCCAACTCGCGCAGGTGCGACCGCCACGCCCCTTCGGCGCAAGCGCAGAAACAGGCTTCAGGCCCCGCCCCTCTTGGCCCTCCCAGTACTCACCCCCAACCCTAGCGTTGAGGCAGGCCTTTCCTGCGCCTGCGCAGTAGTGCCGTGTCTGGGCAGGCTGGTACCCGGTTGCCAGGTTGCTTCTGGCCGCCGGCGAGTCAAACCGCCGACTCCCTATTGCTCCACGTCACATCCTGTTAGCACGATTTATCTCATAGACTACCAACCCCTCCGAGTCACGACCTAACGCCTACGTTACCTCCGCCCCCAGCTGTCCATAGTTTAGGACCATAATCACAACCAAACCAGCTCCCAGAAGGGTTTTGGCCCAATCGGGACTTGGACACCTACCCTCCCCCCATTAAATTCCCCCTACTCTTAATGACAACCAGAAATGTACATCCCAACTGAATCCTCCCCTCATCCAAAAGAAACACCCTATCTATAAATTTCCTACCCTGATCAAAACCAAGACTCCCCACCTCAAGTTGGGAGTTGCCCCTCTCTAATTGCACTAGACTCCCTCATCCCAATGGTGTAGTTCTTGGGGGCACTTATCACTATCCCTTCCCCTTACTGTCAGACACATGCACATACACCTAGTCTCCAAATGTCACCTCCATAATCCAAATCTGTCTTCCAAGATCAGAAAACCTCAGAATGCCCCCTTTCTAACCTGTGAGTTCCACTCTCTCCAAATGAGTTTCCATGAAGAGTTGGTTTCTAGGCTGTGATATCTGGGCATCCTTTTCTCGAGACCTCGAGAATGGGGGCCACCGCTCCTCCACACTTCAGTGATTCAAGGTCAAGACATGCATATACCTTTAGACAGGTCCCCTCCCCTGACTGTTTTCCACTCCTGGATCTATCTCCCCTTGGAAAATGGAGAAGAAGATGAAAAGTTGAAGAAGATGAAAGAGAAGAAGATGAAGAGAAAATGTCAAGAAGACCAGGTTTCTTCTTGACACTGGCTCACCACCAACTCTGCTTGGGCTGCAGCACTGACCTCAGAAGAGGCTCACCCTCTGTCTGAGCTCCTTTCCCCAACAGGAAACAGAAGACAATTGTCACCCATTGAAACCTAGTCCTGGACCGAGCACACAGTAGGTGCCTAATAAGTGAATATCACTAAGTCAGTGAAAGAGAGGGAGGAAAGGGAAAGTGATTCCGCAAACTCGGAAGGACTATGCCCATGTTAGCAGGGTTAGAGTGAGTGCCCGCAATGTAGCAGGCTCTGTGTTGGATGCTTTTACAGGTTTGATTTCATCGATCCCTTCAACAGCCTTTTACGTGGATGTGATTCAAGCCCATTTCACTCAGGAGTAAAACTGAGACCCAGGAAGGGAAGTAGCCCTCTGAGAGCTCAGAGATGCTGTGTCTTCAGCTGTGAAATGGCACTTCTGTCAAGATCTCCCGCGTCCGTGGCCGAGTCCTCGTTTCCAGTGATGCCCACTTCGCTCCACTTTTAGACTCTAGGCGGGGAACATGCCGCCCGGGAAAACTGCGCAGGCGCTTCTTCGAGCCCCGCGCCCCGCCCACAGGGCACAATTGTGTGCGTGGAGAAACTCGCCGCGCCCCGCCTGACCGTCAACACGCAGGCGCAAGGGCGCGTACGCTCCGCTACCGGCTTTTATTGGCTATCACGGGGAAGGGTGCCGCCCAATGGGAGGCGTGGATAGTGAGGGGTCTCGCACGCCTGGAGCAGAGGGTCCGTGTCAAGAGCGGCGGGGGCTGCAGGAGGCGAGAGAAACTGGTGAGGGCGCCGCGGGGCGGGCGGGGATAGAGCCCTGGGCGTCCGGAGAGGGCTGATCGAGAACAAACGGATCCGCAGGAGTCGGAGAGCTTTGGGGCCTGCGCCAGGGCGGGTGCGGCGCGGAGTGGACAGGGAACGCTTCTCCCTGGGTGCCCCTGAGCATTGATTGCACTTCTGCGGCGTGTGTAGGACCCTATGCTTGAGCTCGCTACCTCTCCACACACACACCCCCCCCTTGCTGAAGTCGCTGGAGGAGAGCCTAGGAGCTGATCTGTCTGGTAAGAGAAAGGGGCAGGTGTAGCGGGAAAGTTGAACTCCCAGGCCCCTGGTGGGTTCTTTCCTTAAGAATTTCTTTTTCTACTCTGTGAAAAAAAACCCTATCCCTCCAAGCGTTCACAGTCCGAGATTGGGAAGGGCTGTTACAGGTCTCTCAAAGACCTTCTAGAGAGACTTGTACTGTGTACCCACTTTGTGTAAGCCTCACTCTAGGGGGAGTTCTCTGGAGTGAGAGAGTAAACAACAAATTTGAACTCTCAGGCCACTAGAATTCCCTGCTGCCAAGAAGATCCTGGCTGTTGCCTGGCAGCTCTAAACTTAGTGAGGGAGTAGAAATAAGTAATTAAGGCAAACTTGGCCCCTGGATTTTAGTGAATCATTTACTCAAGGAGCATTTATTGGGCACCAGTTGAAAAGACTTTGTGCTGGATGATTTTGTGAGACCCCAGAGTCTAAAGGGAAAGTTAGTTGATGGGAGAGATGGAATGTACACCAGAAAGGATGAAATTCTCAGGCCTCATTTCCTGGGGGGACCACCATCCATGCCCTTGATATCTACTGAGGGTCTTCTGTGTGTTAAGCATTGTTCTTGGTGCTGGAAATACATCTGCAATGAACAGACTAACATCCCTACCCTCTGGGAGCTTGACATGAACAAATTTTTGTGTGCAGGACTGTAAGCTGAACTCTCCCCCCATGCTCTGGCACTAACAAATGAGTTGAAGAAGAAATGGAGAAGGTAGAGATTAGAATTCAAAAATTAAGTCCTAGGTTTTCCAGGAGGTAGTCATCTGCTGAAGGTACACTGTGATGGGTCCAGAGTTGGGTGGAGCCCACCCATGTGGAACTGGAGATGGGGCCATCAAAGAGAAGTTCTTTTTTTTTTTTTTTTTTTTTTTGAGACTAGGTCTCGCTATTTTTGCCTGTGGAACCTCAGGCTCTCGTTGCCCGGGGTACCACGAACTCAAGCAATCCCCAGCCTCAGCTTCCCAGGTAACTGGGATTACAGGTGCGCGCCACCACACCCAGCTGTGTTTTTTTGGAACTAGGTCTCGCTCAGGGCCCCAGGCGGGACTCAAACCGCGATCCCTAGCCCCAGCCACATCCTAGCCTGAAGCTTACAGGCACAAGCCACCATGCCCACCTTGGTCTATGGTTTTGTTGGTGATAGCATCCCCTATGATAAATCAATCAGACCTTCTGCCAGAAAATTCAGTCCATTGAGGAGCCCAGAGACTTCATTGCGCATGATATTTGCAGTGATAAATGTGGCACTGAAGACCACCTTGTAAGTCCCCAACTATAAGTGTGACACATTCCCCCCTACAACAGCACTCACAGTCGAGTGAGATTGACACTGGCTCAGCACCAACTCTTTTGGAGAAAGTCCTGAGGGTGTAGAGAGGGTGTTAGAAAAAGGGAATGCTGTGTAGGCATTTGCTAGACAAGTAGAGGAGAGCGCTTTCTTAGCAGAAAGAATAACAACATCAAAGACTGGGGGCCTGAAAAAAACTATTTAGAGAACTTCAAGTAATGGTTATGTTGAGTTTTTATTAAGCCCCAGTCTTCATGGCCAGAACTGCTTTTAGCCTCAATTCACAGGTGAGAAAACAGTCTCAGAAAGAAGTGGTAGAGCACAGATTCAAGCCCATTTGCTTTGCTGCAGCTCCTGCATCCATGTGGAAAGCAGGAAGTGCTGCACAGGCAGAGGTAGGAAATGGCACAGGCAAAGGCTGAGAGACCTGAAATCACATGTAGTGTTCATGGAAAGGTTATGTCTGGCCTTCTAGGGCAGCATCAGAAGCCAGACTGAGGGCTGGGCATGGTGGCGCATGCCTATAAGTGGCAGCCTAGGAAGCCATGGCCAGAGCCAGGGATTGCAGTTCGAATCCTGCCAGGGGCATATAGTGAGATCTAGTCCCAAAAAAATAGCTGGGTGTGGTGGCATGCGCCTATAATCCCAGCTACCTGGGAAGCTGAGGCTGGGGATTGCTTGAGAGTCTGTGGTAACCCCAGCAACATGAGCCTGCAGTTCCACAGGCAAAAATAGCGAGACCTAGTCTCAAAAAAAAAAAAAGCTAGACTGAGGACTGTGTCTCTCCTGCAGAAGCTCAGATGCCCAGGGATGTGTGTCACATTCAGAGTTGGTGGCTTACCATAAACACTGAACTCAGACTGCTGGTTGGTTGGGTGGTTGGGTGATTGGGTGGTTGGGTGGGTGGGTGGGTGGTTTGGTGCTGGTGAGGGATGGATTGGGCACAGGGACTCCTGAGACACCAAGACACCTCCCTTCAGGTTCCTGCAGTCTCATCAGCCTGTTCCTTCTTTCTCCAGGTGCTGCCCTCCCAGGCAATGACAGAAGTGGTCAGTGAGGTGGCTGACATGTCAACACAGATGTCACCGGGAACCATGGAGACGTCAGCACCTATGTTAGGGCAGATGACGGAGATGTCAGCAGAGATGACCGAGATGATGCCTGGGGAGGCCCTGGCCTCATCCCTCTTCTTCCAGCACCACCAGTTCATGTGCTCAGAGTGTGGCAACCTCTACAATACGCTGGAGGAAGTTCTCTCACACCAAGAGCAGCATGCACCCACAGTCACAGAGGAGGAGGCACTGGGCCCCCAGGACACCGGCCCACAGATAGTGCCTGGCGATATTGAGGACGGGCCCTTCCAGTGCTGTGAGTGCAGCCAGCTCATTCTCTCCCCCAGTGAGCTCCTGGCCCACCAGGATGCCCACCTCCGAGAGTCTGCCAGTCAGATCCAGTACCAGTGTGGGGATTGCCAGGAGCTGTTCCCCTCACCAGAGTTGTGGATAGCTCATCGCCAGGCTCAGCACCTTTCTGTTGTTGCAACAGGGCCACCAGAGCCGCCCCCTCTACCTCCTACTGCACCTCCACCTCTGCCCCCTGCTCCACCTGAAGTCAAAATGGAGCCCTACGAGTGTCCCGAGTGCTCAACCCTCTGTGCCACCCCTGAGGAGTTCTTGGAGCATCAGGGTACCCACTTTGACTCCCTGGAGAAAGAGGAACGCAATGGGCTAGAGGAAGAAGAGGAAGATGAGGAGGATGAAGATGATGACGAAGAGACAGAGGAAGAGGAAGCAGCTACAGGGGCTGGTGACGAGGCTGTAGGAGGCAGCAAGTCCACAGCCAGCCGGACCCAGAGCTGTGGGGATTGTCCTCAACATAGGACCTCAACAGGGGCACGTCGGCGACACCGGAGGGCATCTCGTGGCCCAGCATCAGCGACTCACCCCTTCCACTGCAGCCAGTGCCAGCGCAGTTTCAGTTCTGCTAACCGGCTGCTGGCTCATGGGCGGGCCCATGTGGGCGGCACCCATGAGTGTACCACCTGCTCCAAGGTGTTCAAGAAAGCAGCCTCACTGGAACAGCACCTGCGCCTCCACCGCGGCGAAGCCCGCTATCTCTGTGTGGACTGTGGCCGTGGCTTTGGCACAGAACTCACCCTGGTGGCCCACCGACGGGCCCACACTGCCAACCCGCTGCATCGCTGCCGCTGCGGCAAGACCTTCAGCAACATGACCAAGTTCCTCTACCACCGGCGCACGCATGCAGGCAAGAGTGGGGCACCCCCTGCCACAGCAGCAGTGGCCTTGCCTGCGCCCACTGAACCTGCACCTGCACCCCCACCCCCACCGCCTGCCCCCCCTGTTCAGCTGCCCTGCTCACAGTGCTCCAAGTCCTTCTCCTCGGCTTCCCGGCTGTCCCGGCACCGGCGTGCAGTGCACGGTCCCCCCGAGCGGCGGCACCGCTGTGGGGTGTGTGGCAGGGGCTTCAAGAAGCTGGTCCACGTACATAACCACCTGCGGACACACACGGGCGAGAGGCCCTTTCAGTGCCACTCGTGTGGCAAGACCTTTGCGTCTTTAGCCAACCTCAGCCGCCACCAGCTGACCCACACGGGCGTGAGGCCCTACCAGTGCTTGGACTGTGGCAAGCGCTTCACGCAGAGCTCCAACCTGCAGCAGCACCGGAGGCTGCACCTGAGGCCTGTGGCCTTTGCCCGGGCACCCCGCCTGCCCATCACAGGTCTCTACAACAAGAGCCCCTACAGCTGTGGGACCTGTGGCCGCTGGTTTCGCGCCATGGCGGGCCTACGACTGCATCAGCGGGTCCACGCCCGAGCTCGGACTGCAACCACTCAGCCCCCCCGCTCGCCACCCCCCGCCCCACCCCCAGCCCCTGAGCCGCAGCAGACTATCATGTGCACCGAGCTGGGAGAGACCATCGCCATCATTGAGACATCTCAGCCGCTGGCCCTCGAGGACACACTGCAGCTGTGCCAGGCTGCCCTGGGCGCCAGTGAAGCCGGTGGGCTTCTGCAGTTGGATACAGCCTTCATGTGACACAGCTGTGGAAGAGCAATAAAAGTTTGGTTGCCACAGTCAGTGTGGGTGCTTCTGGGGGGAAAGGGGCCTGCCCCCTAGCAAGTCATCCTGGTGTCCACTTGCGGACCAGGGTCTGCCCTGGCCTCCTCTTACCTGCTGACTCCTCAGAACCCCTCTGCCAGGTCTCTCTTGTCACCTTTTTCTGCCTGAGGGGAAACTGAAGCTGTGAGGTGCGATCTGATCTGTCCTGGGGCACCCACCGCACTGCCCAGGGAGGTTTGCCAAGGTCCTTTACTCAGCAGCACCCGGGTGCCTGGCAACGTCAGGTAACCTTTCCTGAGCCCTGAACATGTACCAGGTCGGCATGGTGACATACTTCTGTGGCCCCTGCTGTGCCCCCAGCCTTGGCTATCACTGGATGCTGGGTATCTAGGACATGGCTTTGCGTTGTGGGAGGTGCTGGGCTTCTCTGGATTTCCTTAAGCTTGGTTTTCGGTTTTGGTGATACAGAAGGAAATCTGTAGGTACCGCAGTGCTCAGCTGCAGCCTAGGCAATGCTGGAGACCTAAGAATAAGTCAGACACAGCTCTGCCCCCAGCAGGCACAGGCAAAAGAGGCTGAGGGTCCCGATTCATCTGGCCTGGATGTCCTGAAACCATCCTCCTCTGTGCTGGGTAATGCCAAGGCCCAAAAATGAGTCAGGCCTCTGCCCTGCCCCTGGGTGACAGACTAGCTCTAGGCTCCTTGGGCTGCAGTGGGGCCAGTGGGATCCCTGGGCTGGGGGCACACCTCCATGGTGGGAGATGAGGAGTCAGAAGAGGTGACCCTTGGAAACACAGAAACCTGCTAGTGACAGGAGAAGAAAATACCCTAACAGGCAGCAATGCGAGGGGGTGGGGGTGAGGGTTCTTGGTATGCTTGGAGACTATCCAGTTATTCACAGCCTTGGGACAGTGACTGTTGGGCCGCCTAGCTGTGGCAGGCACTGCCGTGAGTGCTGTCTGTGTGTTATGATCCCCGTGGGCCTGGGAGGTGATCTCAGTACATTCTCTGTCGTGCAAAGGAGAAAATGGAGACAGCCTCCCCCAAGGTCTTGTGAGGCTGAGGCTCTGTGGAGGTTCAATCCATTCAGTCCCCTCAGGCTACATCTGGGGCTGGTGCCATTGAGCAATCATGACCCGAAGCCCATGCAGGGCTGGTGGCACAGGGTTTGATGTGAATGGAAGAAAATTGAGCAGGTGTTACAGACACTTTGGGGTTTGAGAAGGCCTTGAAAGAGCAGGAAGGGCTCCCCAACCTTTTTAAAGGTTACGTGAGGTCATAGTTCCTTCCTCTCAAAGCAGAAGCAGGTGATTTATGGCAGGTCAGTGGGGCAGATGCTTCTCAGACCTGTGCAGACCAAGTTGCAGAGGCAGAAGCTTCAGCTCTGGGTTGTCCGGGTAGGAGTGTGGGTGATAAAGCAGAAGGAGACGACCTGGGAAGGCCTCCAGAGCCAGAGTAAGACCTTCAGCTAGCATGGGGAGAAGTGGGGGCTAGGGTGGGATGAAGGGAAAGCTGGAGGGAGAGGACAGGGCGGAGCTGGGCAGAGGCCATCGGTGTGCAAGGTGAGGGGCACCCACTAACCTAGCAAGCTCCAGATGTGAGCAGCTGAAAGGGTCCCCCAGATGCCCAGTTCTGCCCCTCATCGTCTGCTTACCATCCACTCATCTTAGGAACGAGGCTACATTCCATTGCTGAGTAGGCTGGGCCAGAGCAGGTTAAGGTGCCCCTGGGGTTGGCCTCACAGGTGGCAGAGCCCAGATGCCACAGGCAGGTCCTGGACTCCCTCTGGGACACAGGTGGTTTCCAGTGAGGGCTATGTCAGTTGCTCCTCACTGGCTCCCTTCCATTTCTGGAGCCCCTGTCCTCACCTACAGTTATTAAGCTAAGGACACTTTCCTTCCCCCCAGGATATCCATCTGGTGAAGAAAAAAGTCAAGCTCTCTTGCTTCCTGAGAAGTGGGCCACATATTGTAGCTGCCATCAGAGAAGTGGGGCTTGGCACTGACTGAGGTTTGAGGATAGCTGCTCTGCGTGGGTGGGGACCCACGCCCACTAAGAACCTACATCTGGGTGTTTTGATCTGTCTCCTTCTCATGCTGTCTCTGGACCCTGGAGCAGCAGACAGCTCAGAGTGTGAGTCTTTTGTTTGTTTCTGCCATAGCCACTATGGCCTTGACCATTTAATACCCAGTTCGCTCACCCCAGTTACCTGGGGTGACAGTGCCTCCCTCCAGAAATGGAAGCAGATGATTTATGCTGGACTCATGGTCCAGGTTCCTCCCACACCTCTGCAGCAGGTAAGCCAGATCCCACTCATGCTGTGGACAGGCAGGGCAGTTAAGGCAGAAGCCCCATACTAGAGCCAAGACACGGGCCCCCCTAGAGTGCCACTCTGTGCCCCACCTATCCCATCACTGCCTGAGAGGCAACCCACGCTTACCCCAGAGCAGCTCAACACTCCCTCACCTCTATGGAAACAAGCAGCCAGACAGGGAGCAGGTTTTCATGCCAATAATTTATTGAACGGAGGTCTGTACACAGGCAAACCTTACTGTGGAAACTAAGACATCAGGAGCTCCCCCAGCCCTCCAGGGTGGGAAGAGGAAGGAGAAACCATAAGGGCAGAGGGCAGGGAAGGGGTCACAGCTGTAGGAGCGGAGGGGCCACGGACGGTGCGAATCGACGTTTTCTTTAAGAAAAAAATTATAACAATCTATTTACACCCGGGGGCCAAGGGAGGGAAGAGATGGGCAGGGCTGGTTCTATTTACAAGGGACACGGGCAGGGAAGGGTCTGGAGGAGGTGGAAGCCTGGGGGAGGGGAGGGGACCAAGGGAGTAGGAGGTCCTCACACCCCCCCAACCCCCTGTCCTTCCTTCTCTTCCCTCCCCACAACCAGTTAAAATCCTCTTAAAAAGCCCACCACAAGGTGAGGCTGGTGAGGCTGGTGAGGCAGGGACTGGAGGTGGGGACAGGGACTCATTTACCTCTGCCCGCTAGGGGCCTAGCCAGGGCAGGAGCTGGATGGGCTATGCCCCCCCCCCCACTTGGGGCTCCCAGATGGAAGGGTAGTTGGTGGGGCCCTCAAGAAGAGTTAGTGAGGGAAGCTGTGGTATCGGTAGACTGCCAGTCCGTGCTGGTCGGAGCCTCACTTAAAGCTGCTGGGGGAGAAGGAGAGATGGTTAGTTAGCTCAGCCCTTCGGAGACTCCACCACCACCACCACCACCAAGAGCAGGACATCCATCTTAGGGACCACATGGAAGTTCAGAGCTGAGCTCTAGGTCCAGACAAAACCATAGGCCAAAGGACCAGGCTGGTGGCCGAGTGGCACACCAGAGAGCCAGGCCCCAAGAAAAAGGGGCAGCTGGGTCTCAGTTCCATGACAGGGCTGCCAAGTCTTGATTTTCCTCAAGAGAAACTGGAAATCTGCATTTTCAACAAAATGGCCTCAATTTTTTTCTTTTTTTGAGACTAGGTCTCGCTATTTTTTCCTGTGGAATCGCAGCTGAGGAAAATAAAGCAGATATGGGTGTGGATACATGTAGGTTTGAACAGGAAGCTGAAGGAAATCATAGCTGATTCACCATTTTTTTTTTTTTTTTTTTTTAATTTTCTTTGAGACTAGGTCTCGTCTCGCTATTTTGCCCAGGGAACCATTAACTCAAGCAATCCCCAGTCTCAGCTTCCCAGGTAGCTGGAATTACAGGCGCGCACCACCATACCCAGCTATGTTTTTTTGGAACTAGGTCTCGCTACGTGGCCCCGGTGGGACTCGACCCGCGATTCCTGGCCCTGGCCATGGCTTCCTAGGCTACCACCTACAAGCATGCACCACCATGCCCAGCCTTGGCCTCAATATTTAAATGTGAGAAACAAATTTAACTGTTTGCTCACATAAGCCAAACACCTCTCTTTGGTTTTCCAGACATAGGCCGTCCTGTTCCACACAGGTGACGAATAACATGGCATAAAATAGGCTTTCTAAGCCAGGCACGGTGGCTTGTGCCTCTAAGCTTCAGCCTATGGAGCGGCTAGGGCTAAGAATCGCGGTTCGAGTCCCGCTCAGGGCAACACAGCAAGACCTAGTCCCAAAAAATAGCTGGGCGTGGTGGCGTGTGCCTGTAATCCCAGCTACCTGGGAAGCTGAGGTTGGGGATTGCTTGAGTCTGTGGTACCCTGGGCAACGTGAGCCTGCGGGTTCCATGGGCAAAAATAGCGAGACCTAGTCCCCCCAAAAAAAGGCTTTCTACACCATCAAAATGGCCACGTTTCAACAACCTGCAAGAACCTGGCGATGCATGCCTGTAGGTGGCAGCCTAGGAAGCCGCGGCCAGGGCCAGGAATTGTGGTTCGAGTCCCACCAGGAGCACGTAGCAAGACCTAGTCCCAAAAAAATAGCTGGGCATGGTAGCATGTGCCTGTAATCCTAGCTACCTAGGAAGCTGAGGCTGGGGACTGCTTGAGTCTGTGGTACCCCAGGCAACATGAGCCTGCAGTTCCATGGGCAAAAACAGGGAGACCTAGTCTCAAAAAAGAAACTAGGGGTTGTAAGAACAGGCCACTCCCAGGGCTGAGAAAGGTTGCTCTGACCCACAGCAAGTGGCCCCAACTTACCTTGTGAGGATGGGGTAAGGGGAGTACTGCCCGCTGGGGACCTCAAGTGAGGAGGGATCAGAATGGCATTGAGAGATGGTTCAATGGAGAGTTCTAGAGACGAAGAGACACGCACAGTCAGGGGACAGGGTTGGGTCTCTGGAGACTCACTGAGGTTAATAAGAGACCAAATGGAGGTCTAGCTACTGGCAAAGCCAGTGTGGGTGGAATCTCTTGGTTGGTTATCTTCCAGACCCCTCCTAACCTCCCCTCCTGCCTTGAAGTGGCAGTGTCATCACCAAAAACAGGTGGGACACAAAACAGGTCTCACCTTTGTGGTGACATGCAGCAAGTGACCCTTTGAATGAAATACCAACAAAAGCCAAACAGCAGCAGATGGTAGACTGTAGGTGAACAGGCTGGGCTCTCCCTGAACCTGGGGGCATCTCCTGATCTCCTGAACCCCCCCCCCACTCAGCTCCCTGTCTCCAAAAGCAAGCTTTTCTCACAAAGCTTGGATGCCCCTCCAGCCTTGGACCCCAAGCTGTGCCCTCACCGCCAGGACTGAAATTGAAGAGAGGGGGAAGTGGGCGATTGTTGGGAAGCTGGGTTCCGGGACATCGCAGTTCATCAAAGAAGCTGTGGGCGCAGGCTTCCAGCGGGGACAGCCTAGAGGATGGCGTGTACTCCAACAGGCTCGAGCAGAGTGCGATGGCCTCAGGTGGTGTTCGAGACTTGAACACCTGAAGGGGAGGTGTAAGAGTGAGACACCCTGGCGCAGGTGTACTCACCTCACTGCCACAGGTTTCCATAAACCCACTTGCCAATGGGGAAACTGATGTACGCCCAGTGAGGAAAGTTGGTGTGGATCTCAGCCCACCCTGGTGCCATTATTGAATGGACCCTGCACGAGCCTGTTTTCCCCACTGAAAACTCCAGAATGTACTGTGGGTCCTCAATTGTTAAAGTCTGGAAAATCTGGTAAGCTGAAATCTGTTGAGTTACTGACCGGCTCCCAAGCCATGCCTGTGGCCAGGTCCCCAGACTGGTCAGCCTCCAATGGGGACCTCGGTCATGCTGCCTGACCCTAGCCCTGCCCCACCTTTGTCCAAGGGTGAGCTTTAATCTGAGGGAACTTGAACTCCGTGTAATTGGGGTTCATCTCTCGGATCTGTTCCCGGGTTGGCGTTCCCAGCACCTGTAAGCAAAGCAAAGTTGGGATCTGAGTCAAGGATCCCATCCCTCAGCCCCATCCCTGCCCACCCAGGCCTTGCCCTCACCTTGATGATCTCCACCAGCTGGTCTACCCCACTGTCCCCAGGGAAGATGGGCTGGCCCAGGAGGAGCTCAGCCAGGACGCAGCCAGCTGACCACACGTCTAGAGGGGAATGGAGGAAGGTCAGGGCCACCACACCCATCCCCTCACAAACATTTCTGTCAGCGACCCCAAGGCACCCTGTTCTCTTGGCTTGCTAAAGATCATACACAGCTTAAGAATGTTGAGTCTGACCAAACCTCCAGACCAAGCTGCTGCCCCTTCCCTTCTAGACTTGCCTCCATACCAACTGCCTCTCTGCTCAGGGACCCCAGTCAGTCCTTTCTGCCCTTCACCTTGCAGGACAGACCAATGGGCCTAGACAGGGCATCTGTGTGCTGTGGGCTCTGGGGAGGTGAAGTACTCTCTCTCACAGAGTGTATTCATAGGCACAGCTGTGGCGGGGCAGTTTCACTCTTCCCTGGCCTGTACCTTGACCTCCACAAACAAGATCCCACCATCACACTGCTAAGGACCATCACACTGGTGAAGAAAATACTCTTCCAAACCTTTTCACACCCTTTCCTCTGCCAGCAAGGTAAACGCAGGCCATGCCCTCGTGGTGACAAAGCCTTGCCTCCAACTCCCCCAAGGTCACAGTTAGCCCCTCCCCCTGGCTGAGAACAGAGGCTGACTGGGAGGTTCCAGAGCGGCTGGCTGCGGACTCTGGTCAGGTCAGCTTTCAAAGTAGGGCCCTGCCCACTGCCCACTGCAAGGCTGCAGGAGGTGCCCCTGTGTCCCAACCCTCAGACATCAGTAATTATCACCTGCTGAAGTTTGTGAGTACTGGATAAAAGAACAGATGTCAAGCTTTTATCACCAAGCCTCACAGAGAGCACATGGAAAGAACAAACTGCCATTGACTGTGGGTGCTCCCCCCCTCCCTGCCCCGCTAATTCTGACCGATGGATGAGGTATAATCAGTGGCTCCGAAGATCAGCTCTGGGGCCCGGTAGTAGCGAGAACAGATGTAGGAGACGTTGGGCTCCCCCCGAACCAACTGCTTTGCACTGTGGGAAGAGGTAGGCAGGAATAAACACAAGGCAAAAGATGGGGTCCCTCTCCACCTCTGGAGCCACCCAGCACACCCCAAATTGGGCCCACCTGCCAAAATCACAGAGCTTGAGGACAGCTGTGTCAGGATCCACCAGCAGGTTCTGGGGCTTGATGTCACGGTGACACACCCCCTGGGAGTGGATGTAGGCCAGGCTCCGGAAGAGCTGGTACATGTACACCTGAGCGAGAAGGGGACAGAAGAGCTGCAGTCCAGCTCTCCCCTCACACAGCACATACCATGGCCCCGCCCTCAGGCAGGTCCACACTCCTCAACTTAAAAGCCCTTCCCCTGCCCCTCAGTTCTCAACTCTGAGTGCTGCACAAGAATCACAAGGACTTGTTAGAGTCCTGAATTTCCAACTCGGTAAGTTCAGGATGGCACATCTGCAACAAGCCCGCCAGTGCCTGTATAGCTGCCCCACCTCTGGCTGCAATCTTGCCTCTCAGCAGAAGCCTGCCGCATGAAACAGGTGGTTGCAGAGCAGGCAGGGGAGTCAAGCACTCAGCTGCTACCCTCCCCCCTCCCATGCAAACCACTGGCTACAGGAAGGGCTCAGCCTCCTCCAGTCGCCAGCCAAAACCACCCACGAGCCAGTCCCTCACTAGCAGGGTTTTCCTGCCACTCTCCCTCCCACTGACTGGAGCGAAAGTGCCAAGAGAGCAGGGAGCTTTGTGTTTTCATCCCTGCTACATCCCCAAGGTCTAACCCAGTGCCTGGGATGTGATCGCTGATTGATTTTGCCACTGAGCACAGACCTGCTTCTGGGCTCCCTTCCTCCTGTTCCTGTTGCCCTTAGCCTTGCACTGTACCTGCTTTCCTCCCTGAAGCCTTCCTTGAGCCTTCTCACCCCCAAAGCAGGCTGATCTGGGGGCTTCCTCTGTTTCCAGCATTCTGTGTTCCTTCTAGTACAGCAGCTACCGGAGTTCCAGTTCTCTGTAACACCTGTCTACCCTGCCATGTTAAGAGCACCTCAGGAATGAGGCCTGGTTCTCAGTCAACTCGGCCTCTGGCATAGCCCAGCACCAGGCCTGGCCAAGGCGGCCACAAGACAGGTTCACCTGCCAAATCTCTCCCCTCCCAGGAGGCCCCACATCACCAAGCCTGGGCTGAGCCCCAAGGCTCACCTAGGAACTGGGTGCTAACAAGAGGAGCAGCTGGGGCCCTAGCAACCCCAGCAAATTCAAACCCCCCACCTCCCCCCCAATGCAGCAGGTTGTTCCCACCTCCGTTTTCCATATCACTATTGGATTCATCCACGCCCTTATTCGTTCACACACCTCTGGGGGGGGTGTGTAACTACCAGGACACAGCACCAGGCAGCGGAGAATGAGCCTGCACAGGCGCAGCGAGAAGATGCATTACCAACTCTGGACGCCTACTCAACCCCTCCGTCAAGGTTGGGGGGCCTGGACACCAACCTTACCATCTCCCTGCTTGCTTGCTCAGTTCCTAGCCCCGACACAGAACCTGCAGTTATTCTGCACCGTTCCCAGGCCCCTGCTACCCTGTCTTCCTGATTCAGTCCAGCCTAAGGTTGGGAGGTCTCCCCCGTGTTTGGCAAGCTCCATCACTGAAGGCACAAGGACAAAGGCAGGTTAGGCTAGGCCTCCAGAGACCAACAAAAATTCGAAAGTGAAGACATACACAGAAGGCAAGAAGGGCCAAAGGCCCTGGCTTTGAGGGCCTGGTCTCGACAGCCTGCCTGCCCACCTTGACATAGATGATCGGGATGGTCAACTTGGCCTTGGTGAAATGGCGAGCCACTCGGTAAACCGTCTCAGGCACAAATTCCAGCACCAGATTTAGGTAAAGCTCATCTTTCTGCAGAGAGCAAAGGAGAGGTGTGAGGCATTGTGAGAAAAAAGCAAAAGGAGAAAGGAAGGTTTGCAGGGGAAAGTGGGGGGAGGACTGGCAGTCATGAAAAAGATCTGCAGGAAAATTGGTGAAGGTAGACAACTCCCCCCAACATACGAGTTCTCACCTTCTCCCCACTGGAGTAGAAAAAGTATCTCAGTCTCACGATATTGCAGTGGTCCAGCTTACGCATAATCTGCAGCTCTCGGTTCTCGGGGCAAAGGGAGAGAGCCTCAGAACACCACCAAGTGTTTCTGCCTCCCTTCCCTGGAGCCCCTCACTCGAAGCCCACTCCCCAATTCTTGCCCACTGAGCCAGGCAGCTACTCCATGTCCCAGCTCCAAGGCCCCTCTGGGATAGCCCCAATTCTTCACCCCCAATCCATTCCCCTCACACATGCACCCACTTTTTAAAAATGTCCCATTTACTGCTGACATCTGATAATCAAATGGTCACATATAAATCCAGTTCTCCAGCTTCTCTGAATAGGCAGATGCCATGGACATGTGAGCTCCACCCCCACGTGGCACAAATGACAAGAGCAAGTGGTGGACATTAGTCTTCCTTTTAGTGCTTTCCTTAGGGCTTCTGGACCCCAAGGCCTGATCCTGAGTCCCATACTCCAAACTCCATTTTTCATCCTCCTAAGGGGGGGGGGGGTCCAACCTCAACCTTCCCCTAAAACCTCACCCTTCTTCCCTGTTCTCTGTCCCCTTTTAGGTCTCAGAAATCCTAGTCTCAGATCCCTCTCTCTCTCTCTTGAGACTCAACCTGAACCAAATCCTGACCAATACCCAACTCCTCCCTAAGAATTCTCACTGCCAAGACTCCCAGTTCCCTCCCAGTCAGGCTAACTATGCTCCCAAACACCAGTCCTTCACACACCAATCCTCCCTGGACTTAGATCCATTCCCATTCACACGGCCTCCCTAGCTCTGGAAGCACCTCTGTCTGAATGGGGAGAGGCTGCCCCCTCCTCAGGGGGACAGAGTCCCACACCTGGAATGTGGTTTGGGGAGCACAGGGAAGGCTGGATCACATCCAGCACAAGCCATGAACCAGGAGCAGAGGGTGACCTTCATAATCAGACTCATCACCCTACGCCTTCCTTCCCCACCCCAGGTGCAGAAGTATAACCAAGTGGAATGCCTGGGAACCAGACTACAGGATTTCCAGTCTTGACCTTGAACCATTCCCTTATCTGAGTAGTCTCTGCTTACTTAGAATGGGAATGACAACAGTGCCTACCCTGAACATCTTTATGTCAATTAAATGAGAACTGGCCATGTAAAGCCCAATCAACTTCATCTCCGGCTTCTCCTGGAACCAATATTCTCACCTTCCACACAAGACATTCCCTTCTTTCTCCCCTTCTCAGGGTCATACTCAAACACCCCATGGAATCCCAGGTCCACCCCTCTTGCTGGAAATCTCTAAACAGCCATGCCCAATCCCCAAACTCCCTGTCCCCATTTCCTTCAACTACCTTGAACCTCTTGTCCTGAAGAACCTTCTTGATAGCCACCAGCTCCCTGGTGTCTGCCAGTCGTGCCTGGTAAACAACCCCAAAGGAGCCATTGCCAATCACTTTGATATCAGTGTAAGCCACTTCGTGGGAACGCTCCGGGCCTTGGCCTAGGGTGGCTACCACTGTGGTCACTTTCCCGCTGTCACCTGAGGAATAAAGGGGACACAAGATCCACTGACCTTTCCCCTCTGGCCACCATCTCACTCTCATGCTGTGGAGGTGAACCTCTACAGGAAGTTGGGGCTGGGATGGGGGAGGGGGCCGAGGGTAGGTGGGCAGAGGATGGCGGCCTCCTCTTTGTCCATTCCTAATCTTTGAGGAAAGGTGGCTGCTGAATGCCTCCCAGTGTGTTCTCCCCTCTTCCCTCCAAGAAACCCTAACATTCTGTCCCCCAGAGGTTGAATCCATCCTCTCAGCATACTGCCCTCTAACTTGGTAAAGCCTGACCTAACCTTTTCCCTTTAGTAAGTGGCAGCCCTGAGGTGCTTCTACTTGAAGAAAGCACAAACCTTTCTCACAACTGAGGAGATAGTGACCTCCACATCCTTCCTGGCAGAGCTGGTAAATTCACCATTGGTTCTTGATGACAGAAACGAATGACTCCTCCTGGTAGTCAGGAGTACTCTCACCCTTACTAGTCCCCTAATCCTTTCTTCTGGAGAAGTTCTCTTATCCAAATACTCTGGGGTAGAAACTGAACAGACCCATCTGTGTGGTCCAGAGCCCCAAACTCCTTCCTGTATATAGGTGGTCCCTAGTAGGCACTACATGGTGAGAGTGGTCAGCCTGATCACTGCCTGATTCCCAGGCAGTTATCCCAGCCAATTGCCACTCTCCATAAAGCAACAAACACTGGCAACATTACTAAGGGTTGAAGAGACCCATGCAGAGAACTGAAGCTGGAACTAATGAAACGAATCCATTTTCAGGGGTCAGTGATACGTCCTTGTGGAGAAAGATGATCCTATACTGCTATTTTCTCAAAGCAAATGACAGCTAACCTCAGAGTAAGAGGGATACAACCTCAGATTCATATTCTATGGGGCACTGTCTCCCTGTGGCCCCCATTCCATTTTTGTGGAAAATGACCCACCAAGCTATGTTTTTAGAACAATGACAACAATTTGGTTTGAAGAGTAAACCCTATCTGTCTTTACTTTTAAACAGCAGTAAATATTCATTCCTACCATAGGGGAAGAGCTTCCATATTATCGGCGGTTAATATCAGGTAATATAGTATCAGGTCCTGTGTTAAAAGGGAAGATGACCGAGGTATCAAGTTTGGAAAACCTTAGTTCTGTTGTTTTGGGACAAAGTAAGCCCACAACTGTCCGTCCGTATAATATTCATTCCACATCCCCATCCTCTAATGGGGAGAAAATTAAGATTCCCTCCTCTATAGGTGACCTTAGCTCTTGTTCTCTTTGGGGACAATAACCCTTAAATCTCATGTATAAGCGAGAGATGGCCCCTGATCCTGTTTTTTTAATGAATATAATGGGTGACAACCAAAGAGCCCTGTTTTAAAGGTTCAAGAAACCAAGACCTCAGTCCAGAAAGAATAAGGACCTGTGACCCCTGTTTCTTTCAGGGTTAATTCTAATCTTAAACTCTACGTGATGGCAACACCGCTCCCCCTCCCCATCGCTTTCTCTGGGAGGAAGGGAGGGAGCTCAAATGCCAGTTTTGGGAGGCAGTGACCTCGAGCTCCTGTCTGGGCAGATGAAGGAACCTGATCGATGTTAGAGGGGTTTCAGGAACCCCGATCTCCACCCACCACAGGCGCCGATAGTACTCACGGCCCAGCTTCACTCCAGGCGGCGGGAAGCTAGTGCCCGCGCCAGGGCCGCCGCTGCCTCCTCCGCCACTGCCGCTGGGGCCACCCCCAGAGCCCGAGGCCCCCACGCCTCCACCCATGGCTCCGACTGACGCCTTTCCGCCACTGCTGCCACCCGGGCCTGAGGCCGAGCCCCCGGGGCCGGGGCCGCCGCCGCCGCCGCCGCCTCCGCCGCCTGGCTCCGCGAACGAGCTAGTCCGCGCCCGGCCCGAGCCCCCAGGGCCGCCTCCCGAAGGCGCGCCGCCGCTCATGGCGCCGAGCGCAGGCCCAGACCGCGGGGCTCGGGCTGCTCGGGCTGCCCCAGCCGCCGCCGCTGCCGCCGCCTCCCCCGGGCTCCGGCCTCTTCCAGGCCGCGCCGCTCGGGCTCGGGCTCGGGCTCCGGCTCCGGCCCAGCGCCCGCCGCGGGGCACGCTGGGAGATGCAGTCCGCCTGCCCTCCGCGCCACCGTCACCACCTTCAGCCCGCACAGAGAACCGCGTGGCACTCCGGGAAATGGAGTCCACAAAGGCCTCAGCGCTCACCACGGGGACGACTGGTCGCACTGCAAGTTGAGAAATAGAGCCCTGGGCAATAAGTCGGCCAACTGTGCTGGATCCTGAAGAACCTAGGGAAGCAAAGTCAGAATCGCACTCACTCCATTGCGGGAACAGCGAGACCAGAGGTGTGCCTTATAAATTTTAGTCACAGCCATTCCGTCATGAGTTAGAGAGTCTGATGCACGCCGGGAAACAGAGTCCACTCGCTCACTTAGTCTATTGGTGGGGTATGCCCATCGGTATCAAGTGCACTCTGGGAAATGGAGTCTGCGCCGGGACCCGTAGCTGTAGGGCCGTGAAGCAAGTCGGGGAGTGGACTCGTCGCCACGCCTTCACCGCATTGCAGGTGTAAAGCAACTCCCAAAGCAAGCCGGGAAATGGAGTCCCATGTGACTGTAAGCCTCAAGTGTAGTCTGCAGTTCGGGAGATAAGCTGGGAAATGGAGTGGGTACTGCCCTCGTAAACTAAGCCGCAGTGCCTGCTGGGAAATGTAGTCAATACCGAGGCGTCAGAGTGGTTATTACCCCGAACCTTTGTGTCTTCTGGGAAATGGAGTTCCAGGCAGCTACCTTTCTTGACTGATTGGGTGTCTACCCTGGCTGAGCCCGTAGCATGATAGGGAACAGTCCAGACCAGATCCAGGCCCTTTGTGAGACGAGATTGCGGAGGCTTGCCGGGAAATGGAGTCCAGTGAGTACGTAGGCGCGCGTGAGTAAAGGTGAAAGACGATATTCCCCTGAGGAAAATGAAGGGTGTTTCCACGCCTTCATCGCCGCCCCCGAGGTCTCAAGCGCCGAAATCGATCAAGAACTGCTGGAAAATGAGTCCAAATATCCCTTTAAGTTCCAGTTTTATACAACTAGGGAAAGCGCCCTCGGCTCACCCAAGCGACTAGGGGAACAAAGTTACGGACAGTTTCCCAGAAGAGCTTCTTTGGAGACTATTATTTTAAAACAGTGAGGTAATTGCGTTAAAAGAGAAGAAACTAGACTGTACTGAAACCGTATTCAAACCTTTAGCAACCTCCCTCTACCTAAATTACAGAATCTTGGAAGTCCCAAATAAAGGAGCCGGCTGTTAGTAGACTCGGCTTGTGTGCGCTCATTAAGTCGCCGTATTTATCTATTAATACCCGGAAGGGCAGTAGCCCCAAAGGGCGCTGGGAAACAGAGTTCATGTGTTTCTCCCGGAAATACTTGAAACTACAATAAAATCACCCTCCGCCTTTCCTATCCTATGGAATGTTGGGAATGGAGTATCTAGAGTTGACTTTAACCCACTCCTGTGTTTCTGTTAACTGCCATGTTTTTTCTGAAGGCTGAAGAAAATCTCATCCTAACTGCAGTTTCCAGGGGACACAGACTCCTGAGAGCAATACACTCGAGCGCTCATCTTTTGGGGACTACATTATCCAGAAGGCAAAGCGAGGACACGCCCCCCTCAGGAATGTGTCTGCATCGCTCCCAACTCGGAGCGTGTATTTCTGGGTATTGTAGTTTCCCGGGCCAGCGGTGCCTGCTGCCCTCTGACGGCTGCTTAGGGTCGAAAAGCAAAAATCCTAGTAAAGCTCCTGAGTCTGGGGAATCAAGCTGCAATGAGAAAGCCCACAAGGGCAGTGAGTGCAGTGGGGCGGGGTGGCGGCGGTTATTTAATAGGGTAGAGGGCCGCGCGTGGGCAATGGCCACGAGGGTGTGGGAGTCCGCAAAAGAAAGAGCGACGACCTGAGGGAATTTTATCAGGTTGTTTGTAGGGACTGAGAATGTTTGCAGAGGGTACTACAGCAGGTTGAATCCATGAGGGACCTATGTCTGAAGGTGCTGAAGAGAATGTAAGAAAGGGATCATTACTGAGAATAGTTAGTGGGGACCAGTGGAGACGTCAAAAGAGGTTCGTGGTATCTTTAAAAGGTTTATAGGAAACTGAGAAGCATAGTCGAGATCTTTGAGACCTGAAGGGGTAAGGGACAGTTGAGAAGCATCAGGTAGACACTGGGGGACTGTGGGCTGCTGGAGTTGTGGACATCAAGTGGGGTGAATTTACTGATGAAGTGTCCTGAAAGATCTGTAGAGGGCTTTCTCTTTGGAAAAAGATCTCAGAAGATGTGGAAAGGAACAAGGGTGTGGTTTTGTTGGAAGTATGAGATTTAGGGAAGTCATTAAGATTAGAGGAGCCCCTGGAGATCAGATGCCAAAATCAGCACCCACTCACCCAGAATCCGAGGTAACAAAGTCTGGTTGGGATCTGGTCTGATCCAAGAGCAGTTCAGGAGCTAAGCATTTTAGAATCCATCTGGAGAGGTGCTTTGAAAGCACTGCAATAAGGGTTAAGACTGCTAGTCGTTGAAGGGTCCTCTCCTCCCTTTTCCCCCCTCCATAATGATGATATCCCCCATTCTCCATCACACCACCACCACCACCACCAACTCAGCTACATCTATGTTGCCAGGAGACATGCCTCATCCCAATTTCCAGAAATAGCCCAGCGGCCCCCACCCCAGGGAGTGACTTACATCACCCGGGAGAGGGAGCAGTTGCCCACAGACTGCCACAGGAGCCGTTTTCCTGCCAGTACCCCAGCCCTGGATCATCACTTCACTGCCAACCGACATCATCTAAGACCACCCACCCTGGGCTGGCATGAAATGAAGCCGAATAGAAACAGGGTAGCAGTTGCCAGTTCCTTCCCCCTCAGAGCACAGGGTCAGGTTTCACGGTAAAGCTAGTCCAACAGGCCTCAGGGCCCTCAATCCCTACTCCATCTCTTAGCAGCTGTGTGGCCTTGGGGGAACTCCTTCCCCTCTGGCCACAGGGGCCTCACCTGCAAGAGGGAATGGTACTCTCAGGATACTTCCATGTCTGGATTCCTTCTTCAGGTTCTCACATGCTGGATAAAGCTCTCCCATCCTTGGCTTCTAGCTTTATGAGCTCGCCTCTCACATCCTACACTCATCACCCTGATCTATACCAATCTTGGCTTTAGGAGGAAAACTCAGGAATTTGGGTTTCAGCAATGGGTTTAGGGCCTTGACCAAGTCATTTACCTGAATGGCCTGCCCTGCTTTAAGGGATATCAAAGGCAGTAAAGTATTGCTGCTGCTAACTAGGTACTGAAGTACCAGGCACATGGTAGGTCAGTCAACAGTGACTATGATTAAGCCAGTCCCTTTCTCAACCTGCTGGTAGAGGGTGTTCCCCTGATTCAGCCAGATCACTCAAGTACCTTACAAGGTCTAGGTTCTGAGAGACAGAACAGGCCTTGTCATCAAATGACTCCCAGATAAACTTGGAAGCACCCCTCAGAAGTAATGTAGGCAGGATGCTAGAGGTCCTGCAAAGAGGAGTTCCGGGCTTTCACCAGGGACACTGGGGAATAAATAGCAAATCAAAGCTGTGAGGAAAGGCATTTCAGGAGCTACAATTAACAGAGCAATGACATGGTGGATGGGAGCAGTCAGAGGGCAGGACTATATGCCTGAGACCTTAATCATCTGACCCTAGAAGTTACATGCCTTCCCCCAGCCCCCCCCCCCCACACACACACATACAGGTCATACCATTGCCAGGCTTGCATTTGACCTACTGTGATGGGGTCAGGCCCTCTGGCCACAGATCCAAGTCAAG
Source organism: Uropsilus gracilis (assembly GCA_004024945.1). Classification (NCBI taxonomy): domain Eukaryota; kingdom Metazoa; phylum Chordata; class Mammalia; order Eulipotyphla; family Talpidae; genus Uropsilus; species Uropsilus gracilis. Next base: position 9,382 of record PVHY01004808.1, on the reverse strand, counting down.
CCTGTGGCTCTGTGATTGCTGTACCCAGGACAGATCACTGCATCCAAAGGTCCAAAGTTTTATTGTTTTGAATACATTCTCCAGCAGCTCCCCAACCCCCCCCCCATCCATCCCCAATACAGAATAAGGCTTGACCACAGACCCCCACCCCAGGGGTCCCAGCTGGGAGGCAGAGGGGGCTTCCAGTTTGGTTTTAGGGTACCCCCCTACCTACCCCCCACCCACCTGTCTATGGGCTAGTCCTAGGAGCAGCTGGGGGTGAAGGGGTTGGACTGGTGCTGGGGTGGGGAGTGGGAGAGGGATAGCAGGCACTTGTAAGAGATTTGTGGCCTATGGGAGGCACCCCTCACCCTTCTCCACCCTCCACTCCCCCCAACATGGAATTTTTGGTTCATCATTAAAATGTCCCTCCCTCTCCTGCTGCAACCTTGTGGGGTATGAGAAACCCAGGCACTCATGGCCCCTGGAGGGGCAGGGAAGGCAGGATTGGGGCTGAGGATAGTGGGGTGCTGATGGAGAGGGGGAGGGTGCAGGAGGCAGAGGACAGGGAGACAAGGCTTTACTTCCTAAGCGATTGTAATAAAAAAGTTCCTGGGCCTTGAGGTCAGAGCCTCAGTTCAATATAAATTCCCCAGAGTGGAGGTGGCCCCTTAAACCCCCCCTTCCTCCCCCCACCATTTTACCCACAGCTTAGAAACTCCCAGAGACAGGGGCAGCCTCCAGCCCTGGGCACCCACCCACCCTCACCATTAAAAAAAAAAAAATGAAAAGTTGTATACAAAACATGGGGAGGGGAAAGGAGGGAGGCAGGGAGCCTAGAGAGCTGCCCCCACCTCCAGGGAATGGGGGGGGCGGGGGTTAAGGCAGCAAAAGAAGCATGGGGGAGGTGGGGGCAACAGGGGTCCCCTGCCCACAGCCCTCAGGAATCTCGATGCTCCAGAGAGAGCTGGGCTGTGGCGTGCTGGAGGTCAGAGCTCACCCGCCTTGGGGTGAGGGGCCCCCCGGCCTCCCCGGGCCCCTCACCACGCACCTTCTTGTCCTCGCCCTCATCCTCAAGGGCCCCAGCAGGGCCCCCACCACCCTCCAGGCGACAGTCTTCACTCCAGCGCCGTTTAAAGCGCAGCTTGAGGGGCATGCATTGGGCAGCCCCAGGTGCCTCGCCGGGCTCAGGCTTCGGGGGTGCAGGTGGGGCTCGGGGTGTCTTGAACACCTCCCCGTCTTCCTCATCCTCATCACTGATGTCAGTCACCTCCACTTCTTCTGACTCGCCTTCCGAGATAGGCTCCACCTTTATCTGTGGTGGTGGTGCTGGAGGGGCCAGGACCCCTACTGCCTCAGCCAGCCCTCCGGAGCTACCACCACCACCAATGCCAACACTCTTGTCAGCACCCGCAGAAGCCTTTTCCCCACCTGCCCGCTGCCGGCGTCCCAGCGGGGGCGGCTGAAGCTTAAACTTGAATGGGGAGGAAGAGGAGGAAGAAGAGGACGAGGCTGAGGAAGGGACCGGTGGGGTCTCGGGTGCCATGGGTGGCAGCGAGCACTTGTCGGGGCGCTGGGGCTGGGGTACCACCAGCCCAGGGTAGTGCAGGAAGGCGCGGGGGCTGAGGTGGTAGTTGTAGACGCTTTGGGTGTGGGCCTGCAGGTACCGTTTCATGTCCTCAGGGCTGAAGGAGAAGTGGGAGCCTCCCCCTGAGCCACTGGGGCCCCCACCACCACTGGGGTACATAGGGCTCAGCGTAGGAGAGGGTGTGTAGGCCAGGTGAGTGGGCGTCATGGGCAGAGCCGGTGAAAGCTGAGGGGGAAGCAGGGAGCCAGGCCCAGCCAGAGGCGACACAGGGAAGGGGCTGAGGGGTTCAGGACCACCCCGAGGCCGGGGGTAGACACGGAAGACGCCAGGATCATGGGGCAGGCGGGCCAGTGGGGGTCCTCGGAAGGCACCCAGCTCCGGAGGGCCAGGTGCACGGGCCCGGGGGTCCTCTCCCAGTGGCTCCTCCAGCTCTGACGTGCCATCGCTACAGTCACTAACGGAGCCTCGGCCCAGGCGTCGGGCCACCACAGCCGAGAAGAGGGATGAGGAGGAGGAAGAGCAGGCTGGCGGCGAGCGGGGGTCCTCAGTGGGGGAGAGCACCTCGGAGGGTGTGGAGGGAGGGAAGCGGAAGTGGCTGCCGCCCGATGGCACTGGCGGGGCGCTCTGGGGTACGGCACCCCCTGGTAGGGAAGGGGAGAGCTGGTGTCAAGTCCCTGGGCCTGGTAAGACAAATTGACCCTCTCCTACCTCCAAGGCCATGCCCACCAGCCCTGGTACTCACCAGCCAACCCCACGTCGATGAAAGGGTAGTTAACCAGCACCAGTTTGTTGAAGTTGAACTTGTAGGTGAATCGCTTCCCCTTGGTCTTGTGCAGGATGCGCTTGTTATAATAATAGCTGTGGGCGCACAAACACCACTGACCGGTCAACCACAGGGAATGCAAGTCTAGACCCCAACTCTGCTGTAGCATTAGGTGTCACTCACAAAGGGTAACTGAGAAACATGGGTGCCCAAAGGGTGGGGACCTAGGCAGAGGCCACACCCATGACTGTGTTCTTTCCTCGGGACACCTGTGTGACAAAAGGCTCAGAGAAGGATTAAGACTTGCCCAAGGTCGCACAGCTGTGATCTGGCAGAACCAGGGGTCAAACCCAAAACCACTCCTGTGGATCAGGGACTCCCCACCCAGTAGAGGTATCCCCATCTGGCCTCCTCACCGCAGGGCCCGGCTCAGCTTGTCATAGTTCATCTGGGGCTTGCACTTGCGGACGCCCCAGAGCCGAGCCACCTCATCAGGGTCCTTGATGACGAACTCCCCGTAGTCCCCCTGCCAGGCGATGACACCCTGGTACTCCTCCTTGCGCAGCAGCTCCAGGATAAAGTGCCACAGCTGGATCTGCCTGGAGCCTGGGGACGACTCAGGCTTGTAGGCCCAATCCGGGAAGGCAAATCCTGGGGATGGAGGTGGGGGAGCAGCCTAGGTCAGGACGCCAAGGTGGGGGAACTTTGGTCCTGTACCTCAGGTGCCACTGCCTATCCCACCCTTCACATGAGGAAATCCGTCTCCCTTCAGCCAGGCCAGGACCTGGGTTAGAAACAGTGTGCATCTGTCCATGTGAGGGGGGCTAGACAGGAGCAGGGGGAGGGGAAGCTGGAGCCTGCTCCAGCGACACCAGGAGAAACAGGAAACCGTCGGGCGGCGGGTCCCGGGGCCAGTGCCAGGGGGCTAGGCACCAAGCCAGGCCGGCGGGCAGGGCTGCCAGTGGGGGAGGGGCAGGAAGGGGCACACGTGGCCAGACAGGTTGGGGTGAGCTCCTCCTCAGACCCCCCCCCCCCACTGCAACTCAGGGCCAAATGCACCCTCCACACAGCTCCTCTGGTGCTCTCCTAGAGACATTCCCTTTCTCCCTCCCAAGACTACCAGAGCTAGTTCTCCCACCCCAGGACCCGAGAGGAGGATTTTTTTTTTTTTCTTAAAAGGACCAGGAGGGGTGGAGTGGCTGGTTGACGATGAGGTCAGCGCTAGCACACACAGAGGCTTCTGTCTTCCCTGGAGAGTGAAACTCAGACTGTCTGAGAGAAGCCCCCCCAAGCCCTGGACCCTCCGCTGCTCTGCCCGCCCCAGACCTGGACACACCAGCCCCACCTGGCTGCTGGAACCCATCTCAGGCCAGAAGGTTGAACAGGCACCACTGAAGCCTGTCGCCCTCTTCCCCTTTCTGCCTTCTCATCCCCAGAATTCCTGCCCACCTGCCTACCCACCCCCAGCATTAACCTTGGGTAGAGGTTGGTGGTAGGCTGGCTGGTCCCTGGAGGGGGTGGGCAGCCTGGGGGGGAGGTTGGGGGGGCTGCGGTTGTTGTCATTTCCCAAACCCCCGGGTAATCAGGGGCCATCAATAATTCAGTGCTAGGCAGCCGGTAATGGAGGGGTGGGAGGAGGGAAAGGAGAGGAAGAAGGGGGAAGGCTAGACAGGGGCCCCGGTACCACTCGATGGAGAAGACCAAGGTGGATGCTAAAGATGGGTGGGGTCCCAAATCCCAGTCAGGTTGTTCAAGTCAGCCTTGCTGCCCTGGGCCAAGGCCCAGCTCAAACAGGAACCAACCAGGCCAGGGGTAACACTTAGCCTCCCCCCCAGACTCCAGCCCAGTCTAGAATCCAACAAGGGATCCTTCCCCTAGGGACACAGCTCCCCTCTACATTCAGAGTTGACTCCATTCCCCAAAGGGATGTGACTCTCTGACCCCCCTGGCCCCTAGCCTTGGACAGACAGAATGGCCACCTCCTCCCTGCCTCATTCAGAAATCTCGGCCTCAAACGAGCCCCTGGGGTCCTCTGGGACTGTGACCTCCAATGGTCACAGGGTCACAGTCCCAGGAGCTGATCTTTTCTAGCAGCCCATGCTCCATTCAAAAGTGACAGCCCCTGATGCCTTGGCAAGGACCCCAGCATCTGTAGCCTCATCTCCCTCTTTGGGAATCTAGGTGTTCACCTCAATATCTTCCTCTGCTAGAGGACCCAGGTCCCAGGGTCTCTTTCAGTGTCCTTGGGAAGCCAAGTAACCAAACTACCAGCTCCATGTACCCTCTAATCCTTCATAAAGCTCCTGGCCCCCATTAGGACTCCAAGCTCCATGCTCCTCCCACCTAAGCCCCAACCTGGCTCTCAGATGGGGGGGGCACCACAATCCCTGAGACATCACTCTGGGGTTGGGGGTGTACTGACTTCCACCCTCCCCCCCCAAAATTAAAGCCACCCTTCCCAGCCCACCCGCCCCAGCCTCCTTGTCCCGGTAACCAGGCAACGTGTGTGCAGCGACAGTCCTGGGAGCGGGGGAGCAGGAGGCTAAAAATAAACTTTGCAGAAGAGAAGGAGTGAGAGAGACTACATGCAACACAAAGGGAACTGGAAGGGAGGTGGGGGCTCTGCAAAAGCCTCAAGCTGCATTGGGGGGCTATCCCAGGATTCCTCCTTAAGTCCCCTCCTTAAGCAAGCCCCCTCTGGGGCCAGGACCTAGCTCCCACTTCTACAAGGTTCCCCCTACTCCCAAGCCCACCCCATCCCATCCCCAGCTTTCCTCATCGGACATAGCATACATGATGGCCTGTTCCTGGCTTAGGGGGAGATAGATGGGGGGGTGACGTCAGGGTGTCTCAATGGGGCTCTGTTCCCCGGGCCTTGGAGCCAGGAGCCAGGCACGGGCAAGGAGAGCATGTGTGTGTGTGTTGTGTATGGGTCCACGTGCTGAAAATCGGGAACCACCAGCCTGCACTAAGAAAGCTTGGGGGTGTGGGACCTCTGGAGCACCAGAGACAGTAAGGCAGGGAGACAGCAGCGGATACAGAGGGCTTCAGAACACTTCAAGACAGTGTAGATATGGTGGCAGGCAGACAGACAGGAAGGGCTGGGATGGCGGGGTCCCAGACAGAACACCGGCTCCCACAGAGGCATGATAGTGATTCTCCTAGACAGACTGTGGAAACCTGGAGGGGGGCGACGCAAACTGCTGGAGAACCCCCGGATTCACTGACTGCCCAACTTTTAAGGGACTAAAGGGGTCGGAAGGGAGGGGTAGTGGTAGAGGAAGAACACGCCAGCCTCCTGGGGGGCCCACCACCTCCCCCACTCCAGGCAGCCCTTGGTGGCGCCAGGGCCGGGAAGAAAACAGGAAGTGGGAAACAGCCGCGGCATAGGAGAGACGGGCCGGGATGGAGGGTTGGATGGAGGGGCATGCGGCGGCAGCAGGCTGGCCGACAGACCGACGGAAGCATCGGGAGGCCCTTCCAGGCCCCCGCCCCCTCTCCCTGTTGGAGAACCCACACAGGGATCAGCCTCAAGACAGGCCTGGGGGAGCGGCCCAGCCGGTCCCACCAGGCGAAGGCCAGCAGCAGGGAGGGAAGATGAGGCGGGGTTGTCTGGGCGCCTCGGCCCCCTCCTTGAGCGAGGCGAGGCTCTAGCTACCCCCAAGGCCCAGAGGCCCTGGAGACTGTGGGAGCCTGAGGAGAGTATGTGGGACGCACGTGACTGACCCTACACCACTCCACACCCCTGCCCCACCCCCAGCCCCCTCCCCGGCCCTAATCCCCAGGCGCCCGAACCCGGTTCAGAGCCCTTTAAGAGCCGCCCCCACCCGCCGAGCAGAGGGGGGGGGGCAAAGGGGGGGCAGGGTGGGTGGGCCGGTCCGGGCACACACCCGCACACAGGAGCCGTAGCCACGGCCGCCGCCTGGGGAAGGAAACAAGTTTGAACAGCGGCGCCCGGCCCCCTTCCCCCTCCCCCGTCCCCGCCCCGGGCCGGATTCCGACAGGGTAGACGGGCAGGGGGCGGCTGGGACCCCTCCCCCCAGCGCGCTCCGGCGCAAAGTCCAGCCCGCGCGAGCCCGGGGGCGGCGGGGGAGGGGAGGGGGGGAAAGTCCGAGTGGGAGGGGGGTTAATCCCGCTGCCCCCCGCCTGCCCAAGGCGGGGGAGGGGAACCTTGGCCCCTTAAGGAGGAGCAAGTTGGCGGGGATGAGGGGGGCGGAGGGAAGAGACCGCCCGCTGAAAGAGCCGGCTAGGGAGGGGGAAAGCCTCTCCGTCCCCCCACATTCCCCACCCTCCTCCACCCCCGGCCCCTGGCGGGCGCGGGAGAAGGGTACCCAGGTCTTTCCCGTGCCACCTTAAAGCCGCGCGTTCTAAGGTCGGAAACAAAAAGTTCCTTTTTCGAACGTTCGGGCTGCGCTTTGGAACTTTGCGACTCGGCGCGGGCGGGGGAGCGAGGAGCCGACGGAGACGGGGCGGGGGAGGGGCGGCGCAGCCCGGACCCCGAGTCCCGGGCTCCCCACTCACGCCCTCCTCCTAGAGGCCATCCAGTATCCCCTCTCTAAGACCGTGCGGGGCACGCGCCGCGGTGAAGGTCACCGGCCGGACCGCGCAGCGCAGAATCGGGAATAGCGGGCCCGGTGGACAGCCCCCCCCACGCCCCGCACACATCCCGGGCCCCGAAGTGCAACGTGACAGAACGGCGAGTATGGACCCCGCCACCCCTGTGATTCTGGAGTGGGGGGAGCTCAGTTTTGGGAACCCAAGCAGGAAGACAACCAAGACTACCAACACCCACACCATTCCGCTGGGAGCGTGAAATTTGGGGTCCCATGCAGCACCCCCAGCTCGCGCCGAAAGAAGCAACAGGTCTTGAGTGCTTGGGGGTCCCCCGGAACTGGGGATCACTCGAGCTACCCTGGAACCCTTCAGCCCCCCCAAAGTTTCTCTGCCTGGTTTCCCGGGGCAACAAGTCTCCCCCACACGTGCTGCCCCCGCCCCCACCTGTGTCCGCCGGGGTCTTCATGCTTGGGGGCCCGGGGTGAGGCGCCCCGACTCCGGGCCGCAGCTCCCGGCGCCCGCGCTGCCCCGTCCCGTCCCGCGCCCGTCGGGCCGCCCTCGCCGCTTCACCCGGCCTCGCCTCTCAGAGCCTCTCCCCTCCCCGCCGCCGCCTCCCGGGTTAATATCGCACTCCGGGGCCGGGACGCCCACGCCCCCCGGCCGGCTACGTCACCGCCGCGTCGCCATGGAGACACTGCGCCCGCCCCCTCCCCGCGCACTCACACACACACACCCGCCGGCTCGCAGCCACTGAGGACCGACCGGCTCTGGGCTTAAAGGGGCCGCGCGACAGGGGAGGAAGGAAGAAGGGGGCGGGGATGGGATGGGGTCCCGAGGGTCATGACCCTGCTCGGAGGCTCGAAGTCTGGAGATAACTTAAGTCCTTCTCACTCGCGACCAGCCGCCCCTCCTCTCCTACCCACTGCGGGATCCGGAGTTTCTGTTGGGAAGCTGTAAGAACGGAGGGGGTACTTTTTGAGGGGGGGTCAGAAATTTTTGTAGGGAAGGGGCATGGACCTTTGGGAACAAACGGAGTTTTTTCTGCAGGGGAGAAGGGTCGGGTTTTGGAGGGTGCCCATGATCACTATACTTCCCAACCTGGTCTTACCCTGCCCGTTCCCACTCCCTCACCCCCAGCCTGAATGGGGGCAACTGTCCAGGGATGGAGTGGAATGGGTGGGAAGCATTTCCCAGCATCGGAAATGGGGAGGTGCTGTGTCTCCGTCCCTCCGTGGATGGGGTCTTGACCTTCCAGATAGCCCCAGTCCCAGCTGGGGAGGAAGTGACCGGAGAGAATGCGTTCGGGAGCGCCCCCTCCATCCCCAGGCTGCAGCTGTCGTAGGTACGCGGCTGGCGCCGGAGATACCCCCACCTCCACCGCCAGGGCAGGGGGTTCCGGAGGTGGGGCCAGGATGCGAGGGGGCGACCAAAGTCTGAACATATGTGCACTCAAGGGGCACTGAGGGGTCGCCGGGAGAGAGGAAGGCAGAGCTTAAGACAGAAGGCCGGCGGCGTAGGACCGTTAAGCCTCAGCTTTCCGCAGCCGAAGGGATGGATGGAGCCTGAAGATTCGGGAAATAGGAAATCAGATACCCGGTGGGAGCGCATAGCCAGATAAGGGGCAAATAGAAGCAATATTCACAGGCATAACCTGGAAACGAAGTCTCAAAAAAGACTCTGAGGTACCAAAAGGGGGCGGGAGGCTGTTGGGAGAGATAAACCCTTAAGATGGGCAGGGAAAGTCAGGCAATCCACCAGCAGGGAAAGCCTGTAGGGTCAGGCTCTGGGTTCTTTAAGGCTTCAAGCCCAACTTAGGTTACTGAGTTCATAACTGTGTTAAACCAATCCTTCATGGGTACCTCAGAAGTCTCTACTTTTTCCTCCGAGAGACCAAGGCCTCCTGGGAAACGGCACCCCCTTGGGGAATTATGTAACCTTGCCCACGGACAGTACAGCTCCCCCACGGATACTGTAACCCTCTGGGAGCAGTGTGGTCCAGCAATAATAATCATCATTGTTCTAATAACAGCTCCCGAATTCCTAGTGCTCATGATGTGCCAGGAACAGGGCCAAGCATTGTCTGGTCCATCTTCTCATTTAATCCCCACAAAGTCTTCAAGAGGGGAATTGCTATTGTTATCCCCATTCACAGATGAAGAAAGTAAGGCTCAAAAAGGAGAGCAGTTGCCAGTTCTACACCTCGGAAGTGTTAAGAGGCAGAATTCAAACCCAGATCTCTCCAATTGCAAAACACCACCCTTAAACCGCTATAATTTTTTACTACTGCCCTCCCCCCCAGAAAAAGATCCTGTAAAGGGCCAGGCACGGTGGCTCATGCCTGTAAGCTTCAGCCTATGAAGCGGCTAGGGATCCTGGTTTGAGTCCTGCCTGGGGCCCGTAGCTAGACCTAGTTCCAAAAAAGTAGCTGGGCGTGATGGCATGCGCCTGTAATCCCAGCTACCTGGGAAGCTGAGGCTGGGGATTGCTTGAGTCTGTGG